>CM053038.1:112794461-113028399 GCA_028564925.1 Lithobates sylvaticus
AGAGGGTCCAGCATCATTTAAAAATAGTAAAAGGTCATCTGCATATAAGGCTACGCTCTTCTCCAACCAACCAATCCGCAATCCCTTAATATTGGGGGAGGTGCGTAAAGCCTCCACCACAGGCTCCATAGCAATAGCAAAGAGGATCGGAGAGAGAGGGCAGCCCTGCCAAGTTCCCCTAAACAATGAAAAAACTGACAATCCTCCCCCCATCTTCACTGCAGCTGTTGGATTTCTATATGAGACCTGCAGCCATTTTATAAATACCATTGGAAAGCCCATTCTGCGCAGTACCTCCCACAAAAAGGGCCACTCCAAAGTATCAAAAGCCTTCTCTAAATCTAGGGAGGCAATAACCCTAGAACCTATATTAAGATGTGAAGCATGAATATTGGTATATAATCTCCTTAAATTCACATCTGTAGCCCTACCAGACATGAACCCCATCTGATCTGAATCAATAATATTAGGCAGCAATAGTTGTAATCGCCTGGAGATGAGTTTTGTCAAAATTTTAAAATCTACTCTCAATAGAGCAATGGGCCTATATGAAGCACAAGAAGATGGCTCTTTTGAGTGCTTGTAAATTAAAACAATATAAGCATGACTTATTGATTCTGGTAATGCTCCTTCCTTCAGACAATTATAAGGCTAATGGAGAGCTTTTAGCTCCTGTACTGGCTTCCAGTACAGGAGCTAAAAGCTCTCCATTAGCCTTATAAAATTTGATAGGTAGGCCATCCAGCCCCGGTGACTTCCCCATTGTAAACAAACCGATGACCGAGAGGACCTCCTCCGATGTTATTGAGTGTACTAGCATGTCCCTCTCATTATCCGTTAGTCAGCTAAGCCGCCAATTCTGTTTGCTGAAAATCAGAACACAACTGAGATGTATACATTGTCTGATAAAATTGCCGAAAATTCTCCAGAATTTTAGGCTGTGAAGAGACCATGTCTCCAGAAGCAGTGCGTATTTCCCATATTGGAATACTGGGTTGTTCATGTTGAGCCATCTTGGCCAAGAAACTACCATTACGATCTCCATGCTCAAAAAACTTCTGTTTATTTTGATATAAATCCAGCCTTGTAATCTCCGCCATATGCAAATGTAGCGCCCGTTTGCTGTGGAGTAAAGCATTAAAATTTAACTCTGAATGATCCACAGCGTATTGGTCTGTTTTTTGCTCCACTATAAGTTTCAAAGCATCACTCCTTTTTTGACGATCCTTATTAACCGCTTTAATAGCGTATATATACTGTCCCCTTGTGCAAGCCTTAAAAGCACCCCATGTTATTGCTGAAGTAGACGACCCTGCATTAAACTCCCAATAATCTGTTAAAAGAGATGGAATTTTATTGGCCACTTCTGGATGTGAAATCCAGTGAGTTCCCAATCTCCATTGTGCTGCGTCTCAAATGATGCATGCGAAGTGTAAGCATAAGAGGAGCATGGTCAGATAGCCCACTCGGCAAGTATTTGTATATCTACCATATTTGCCAATATCGCCAAATTTACAAACGCTAGGTCTATACAAGAGGCGGTCTTATAAGAAGATGAAAAACAGGAGTATGTTCTTGTTGATGGACTTTTTCCATCGCCAAGCTTCTACCAGATCTACCATTTTGGCCCAATTAATTAAGTTCTCCCGAAAAATATTTGGGAGGGGCTGGTCTATCCAAAACAGGATCGAGTATAGTATTAAAGTCTCCCATTATCAATAAGTTAGCTGGACCATACAGAGAGATCTTTTCTATGAGACTATATAAGAGTCCCCACAAAGGGGGGTGGTATATACACACTAACAACTATATATCTCTGACCCCAAAGCCAGCACGTATTTACCCTGGGGGTCAGAGAATATATCCTCCACCATACATGGCAATGATGCCTATTAGTGCCCAGCAGTGCTGCCTATCAGTGCCCAGCAGTACCCAGTAGTGCCGCCTACCAGTGCCACCCATAAGTACCCATCTTTTCAGCCTTTCAGTGCCCACCAGTGCCGCCTATCAATGCCCATCAGTGCTGCATATCAGTGCCGCATATCAGTGCCCATTGTCGGTGCCCGCTCATTGGTGCCACCTCCTCGGTGCCGCCTTATCAGTGCCCGTCAGTGCCCATCAGTGAAAGAGAAAACTTACTTATTTACAAAAAAACAGAAACAAAAGCAAAACTTATTTTTTTTCAAAATTATCGGTCTTTTTTTTATTTAGCAAAAAATAAAAACCGCAGGGGTGATCAAATACCACCAAAAGAAAGCTCTATTTGTGGGAACAAAATTATAAAAATTTAGTTTGGGTACAGTGTTGTATGACCGTGCAATTGTCATTCAAAGTGCGACAGCGCAGAAAGCTCAAAATTGTCCTGGGCAGGAAGGTGTATAAGTGCCCTGTATTGAAGTGGTTAATGACCAGGCCATTTTTTACGATACGCACTGCATTGCTTTAACTGACAATTGAGCGGACGTGCGATGTTGAACCTAAACAAAATTGACGTCCTTTGTTTCCCACAAATAGAGCTTTTTATTTTTTGCACTATAAACAAATAAGAGCGACAATTTTGGAAAAGAAAAAACAATATTTTTTACTTTTTGCTATAATTTCCAAAAAATAAATAAAAAAACAATTTCTTCATCAGTTTAGGCCAATATGTATTCTACATATTTTTGGTAAAATCACAATAAGCGTATATTAATTGGTTTGCACAAAAGTTATAGCGTCTACAAAATAGGGGATACATTTATAGCATTTTTTTTTTATTTATTTTTTATTTTTATTAGTAATGGCAGCGAACATTGCAGCGGACAGATCGGACACTTTTGACACATTTTTGGGACCGATGACATTTATACAGCGATCAGTGCTATAAAAATGCACTGATAACTGTGTAAATGTCACTGGAAGGCTAGGGGTTAACACTAGGGGCGATCAAGGGGTTAAATGTGTTCCCTGGGAGGTGTTTCTAACTGTGGGGGATATAACTGACTGGAGTAGGAGAGAGATCGCTGTTCCTAATCACTAGGAACAGCAGATCTGTCTCTCCTCCCCTGTCAGAACTGGGATCTGTCTGTTTACATTGACAGATCCCCGCTCTGGCTCTCTGTTGATTGATCGCGGGTGGCCGGTGGACAGCGCGGCCACCTTCCATGCGCATCTGCTCCGGGGGTTGTGGACGTACGTACACCTACGACGATTCGCTCAGGAGAGCCAACCTGCCGCAGTATGACGGCGGCTGGTCCTTAAGCGGTTAATAGTACATTGTATACCCCTGTATGTTGTGGTCATTTAGGTGCCCATCTAATAGTTTTTTAAATTATCGACGCTCCCTGCTGAAACCAGTGCTTTTGGAAGAGAATTCCACATCGTAAAGAACCCTCTATGCAGTTTAAGGTTAAACCATTTCTCTTCTAATTTTAGTAAATAGCCGCGTGTCTTATTAAATTCCCTTGCGCGGAAAAGTTTTATCCCTATTGTGTGGGGTCACCAGTATGGTATTTGTAAATTGAAATCATATCCCCTCTCAAGCGTCTCTTCACCAGAGAGAATACGTTCAATGCTTGCAGTCTTTCCCCATAGCTCAGATCCTCTAGTCCCTTTATTAGATTGGTTGCCCTTCTCTGGACACTCTCCAGTTTCAGCACATCCCTCCTGAGGACTGGTGCCCAGAACTGGATGGCATACTCTAGGTGCGGCTGGACCAGAGTCTTGTAGAGTGGGAGAATTATTGTTTTATCTCTGGAGTTAATCCCCTTTTTAAATGCATGCCAATATTCTGTTGGCCTTGCTTGTAGCAGCCTGGCATTGCATGCCATTACTGAGCCTGTCATCTACTAGGACCCCCAGGTCCTTTTCCATCCTAGTTTCCCCCAAAGGTTCTCCCCCCCCTAGCGAGTAAATTGCATTCATATTTTTGGCACCCAAATGCATTATTTTAAATTTTTCAACATTAAACCTATTTTTCCATGTAGTTTCCCACCCCATTCATTTGTTTGGGTCTTCTTGCAAGGTTTCTATATTCTGCAGAGAAGTTATTGCCCTGCTTATTATTATTATTATTATTATACAGGTTTTTGTATAGCGCCAACAGTAGAGTTTACAATCTAGGAGGGAGGGTCAATTGGAACAAAAGGTAATAACTGTGGGGGTGAGCTGATGGAGATAATTTCTTTATCTAGATGGCAGCTCACCTCCTCATAGAAGGTATTAATACATTGGTCTGGCAAGAACGATTCTTCATGAATCCATGCTGATTACTGCTAATAATACAGTTTTTATTACTAAAATCTTGTATATAGTCCCTTATCATCCCCTCCAAGAGCTTACAAACTATTGATGTTAGGCTAACTGGCCTGTAGTTTCCAGGGCTATATCTTGGCACTTTTTAAAATATTGGTGCTACATTGGCTTTTCTCCAATCAGCTGGTACCATTCCAGTCAATAGACTGTCCATAGAAATGAGGAAAAACGGTCTGTGCTATCACCTGACTGAGTTCCTTAAGGACCCTCGGGTGCAAGCCGTCTGGTTCAAGTCTACTTTTTATTTTATACTCTCTTAGCCATGAGGGTGCTTCCTGTGATGTGTTATGAAGAAAAACATTGCAGACTTGGTTACGGAATCCCCCCATTTTCCTTGTGAAGAGAAGAATAAATTGAGAACCTTTGCCATCGCTTCATCTTTTGTAACCAGATTCCCTTTATCATCCTTTATGGGGCCAATATGTTCTGACTTCCCTTTCTTACTATTTATGTACTTAAATAATTTTTTTTTTGTGCCTTTCGTGATCTATCTTAGCTGCCTTGATTGCACCCTTACGTTCCTTGTTGCATTCTTTGTAAAGTTGGAATGCTGACGATGACCCCTCAGCCTTGTAATTTTTGAAAGCCTTCTTTGCTTTTATATGCATTTTTACATTGGAGTTAAGCCACCCAGGACTTTTATTAGCTCTTTTAAATGTATTTCCCATTGGGATGCACTGGTCAATACCTTTATTTAATATGCTCTTAACCGCTTGCTGACCAGCTGCCGTCATTATACTGCGACAGGTCGGCTCTCCTGCGCAAACTGCTGTAGGTGTACGTCTTTTTTTTTTTTTTGTACAGAAGATGGCCAAGGCGATTCCCCGTTCTGCCAGCTGACATGTCAGATCTTCTGTTCCCAGTGATTGGGAACAGAGATCTGTCATGTCCCTGGTAGCCCATCCCCCTTACAGTTAGAACACACCCAGGGAACACACGTAACCCCTTGATCACCCCTTGAAAGCCCGCCGGCTTTCACACTGGAGTTAAAGGGGCCGGATTTTTTCAGGCGGTGAACAGGCGCTATTTTTAGCGTTGTACCGCCTGAAAAACGCCCCAGTGTGAAAGGGGCCTTATTGGAGATGATCAGAAATGTAGAAGAATATCACAATGATGAGCAAAGTACCAAGCCCTACACTGCACATTGTGGTGAGCTGCACCTCTCCTATACTGCACAATGTGGTGAGCTGCACCTCTCCTATACTGCACATTGTGGTGAGCTGCACCTCTCCTATACTGCACAATGTGGTGAGCTGCACCTCTCCTATACTGCACAATGTGGTGAGCTGCACCTCTCCTATACTGCACATTGTGGTGAGCTGCACCTCTCCTATACTGCACAATGTGGTGAGCTGCACCTCTCCTATACTGCACAATGTGGTGAGCTGCACCTCTCCTATACTGCACAATGTGGTGAGCTGCACCTCTCCTATACTGCACAATGTGGTGAGCTGCACCTCTCCTATACTGCACAATGTGGTGAGCTGCACCTCTCCTATACTGCACAATGTGGTGAGCTGCACCTCTCCTATACTGCACAATGTGGTGAGCTGCACCTCTCCTATACTGCACAATGTGGTGAGCTGCACCTCCCCTATACTGCACAATGTGGTGAGCTGCACCTCTCCTATACTGCACAATGTGGTGAGCTGCACCTCCCCTATACTGCACAATGTGGTGAGCTGCACCTCTCCTATACTGCACAATGTGGTGAGCTGCACCTCTCCTATACTGCACAATGTGGTGAGCTGCACCTCTCCTATACTGCACAATGTGGTGAGCTGCACCTCTCCTATACTGCACAATGTGGTGAGCTGCACCTCTCCTATACTGCACAATGTGGTGAGCTGCACCTCTCCTATACTGCACAATGTGGTGAGCTGCACCTCTCCTATACTGCACATTGTGGTGAGTCGTGCTGCACCTTGCCTATGCTGCGCTTTGTGGTAAGCTGTGCTGCTCCCACACTACACATTGTGGTGAGCTGTACCTGTTTATTGCAAATTACACACAGGTTATAAATGTCACATACCTTGTGATGCTCAGGGTAATGCATTAAAAGTGTTTTTGAAGTCTCTTCTGCCTGCACTGACATATTGATGGCTTCATTATTTCTGACAAATATTTTAAAAATGATACTCTGCAAAACTGGTTGGGGACGGGTTGTACAGGCTTTTGTGAACAGTGTTCATGTTACAACTGCTTCATTCCCCATACAAGTTTATGGGAATACAAAAGCAGCTTGAAGCTTGTCAAATGTATCTGAATTCTGATGATCTCAGAAGCCTCACACATCAGTTGCTGAATAAACAGGTCCATAGAAGAAATGTAAACAGGTCCATAGGTGTGAGAGCAGAACTGAAATTCAAAGCAAGTGAATAGACACAGACCAAAAATGCAAGCTGCAGCATCAGTGATCTGAGGTGGTATATATGGTGACAGCTGTTCACTTCTGTGTCTCTGGAATAGTTTCTTATTATATTACGTTTTGTTTTTTCAGGTTAAGCAGCCTCCAGAAGTTACTCTTGCTTTACGTCCTCAGGGTGATGATTGTCATGTCAAACTAGATCTATGGGTGAAGTGTCCACAAACGTACCCTGATGCGTGAGTATTCTCAATGGCTTTTTTGGCATATTTGAAATGTAAAAGTAAAGAATTTATAGAAAGATCATTGCACCCTGTCCCTTATGAGTAACCTGTGGACCTTTGAGGGGGTGATCGCTCATGATCCCTTCGGCTTACACCAGTGCTGATAATTTCCTCAGCTACGCTTTAGTTATTTTTTACCTCAGTTGCTGTTTATACTACTAGTTCTGTTTTATTAAGCTGTTCTTAAGTCTAGGTTCACATCTACGTGGCTGCGCTTGATGCGTTTTTCAGGCACGTTTTGCAGTGCGTTTTTTGCTTTTAAACCTTAATTTTTTATGCGTTTTTGCATGCAGTTTTCATGCATTTTGCGTTTTTTTTACATTTTTTTTTTTTTACTTTAAACACACTGTAAACGCACTGTATGTAGCTGGTTGCTAATGCAGGGAGCAGGAAGCCAGCTTCCATGTCCTTAACAACTGATGAGTCATCAGCTGCCAGCGGGGTTTCCCGCTTAACAGCAAACTTAAGAAAGAAAGAAAAAATTGCTGGCAAAAAAAAATTGCGAAAAAAATTGCGTGCTCCCCCCCCCCCCAGGTCCATACCAGGCCCTTCGAGTCTTGTATGGATTTGGAGGGACCCCCCACCAAGATGTTAAAAAAAAAAAAACGGCAGGGGGGTCCCCCTCAAAATCCATACCAGACCCTTATCTGAGCATTTAGCCCGGAAAGGGAGACGACAAGCTAGCGAACCCTCCTGAACCATACCAGGCCACATGCCCTCCACATAGGGGGGGGGGGTGTTTTGAGGCAGGGAGGGCTTTGCGCCCCCCACTACAAAGCACCTTGCCCCTTATGTTGATGGGGACAAGGGCCTCTTCTTGACAACCCTGGGCTGTGGTTGTCAGGGTCTGCAGGCGGGGGGCTTATTGGAATCTGGAAGGGGCCCCCAGATCCCGGCCTCTCTCCTGATGTGAATGGGTATTGAGTACATTGTACCCCTACCCATTCACCATAAAAAGCGGTGAAATGTTAAAAAAAAAAAAAAACGAGCTGGTTTTTGACAAGTCCTTTATTAAAAAAGAAGCCCCAAGCTGTCTTCTCCTAGAGCGGTCTTCTTACTCGCCACCGGTTACCCGCTAAAAACAAAAAAAGGCTACTCTTCTCGTAAGGCTTTCTTCTTCCGTTGTGTTGTCACCCGCTGTCTGGCACCTCTTATATACTCATGAGGCGTGGCCATCCGATGACGTCACCCGGAGAGCCCGCCCCGTGTGACGAAGTCCCCTACCTTTCCTGTCCTGCTGAGCTGCATGCTCGAATAAGGGTCTGGTATGGATTTTGGGGGGGTCCCTCCAAATCCATAGTAGACTTGAAGGTACCCCATGCCGTTTTTCTCTTTTTTTTTTTTTTGCTGGCAATATAATTTATTTTTTTCTTCAGCTGTCAAGCCGGAAACCCCGCTGAAAGCTGATGACGCATCGGTTGTTAAGGACGTGCCAGCGGTTTCCAAGCCCCCTCCTTAGCAACCCTGAACCTTTTTCAAAAAATGCACCGGCCGCAAAATGCATAGATGTGAATGTGTATAATAGGAAACCATGTTAAATGGACTGTAGTGCGTTTCTGCAAAACGTACTAAAAAACACATAGGTGTGAACCTAAGGTAAATGCTTCCGAATCTGCATGTACCTCATACTATCTATTTTGTATTGTACTTTCTTTTGAAACAGCCCAATAATCATATTTAAATGAAAAGATCATCCTGACAGTTTTAGTAGCCAACCTACTTGTGCTTGGAAAAAACGCAGTCTTTATTAATGGTTTTAGATGCAGTTTTTGGTAAATGATTTGCATTGTTAGTAAGGCTTAAAGTCATCTTGTCATCATACCAAAGTTCCAAATAAATTCCCAGTTTCTACAGAAATAAACAGTGGGAGTGTAAGGCCTTGTACACACGGAAGGGAAATCAGAAGAGAAAAGTCTGAAGACGAGCTGTCTGCGGATTTTCAGATCTTTAGTACGGTGCATTCAACAGATGATTTGACTTTTACATTAGACAAAAGCTGGATGTGCAGGCTATAACATTTTTGTTGGATGTGAACTTAACCACTTCAATACTGGGCACTTAAACACAACACTGTAACCAAACTACATTTTTATCATTTTTTTTCCCACAAATGGAGCTTTCTTTTGGTGGTATTTGATCACCTCTGGGATTTTTATTTTCTGCTAAACAAATAAAAAAAGACCGAAATTTTTGAAAAAAAATATGTTTTGTTTTGTTTCAGTTTCAAAACTTTGTAAATCAGTATGTTTTCTCCTTCACTCATGGGCACTGATGGGGCTGCACTAATGGGCACTAATAAGGTGGCACTGATGGGCATGGATGAGGTGGCACCAATGGGCACTGAGAGGTGGCACGGATGGGCATGGATAGGTGGCACGGATGGGCATGGAGGGGCACGGATGGGCATGGATAGGTGGCACGGATGGGCATGGATAGGTGGCACGGATGGGCATGTATAGGCGGCACGGATGAGCATGTATAGGCGGCACTGATGGGCAGCACAGATGGGCACTGATAGGGGGCACGGATTGACACTGATAGGTGGCACGGATGGGCACTGATAGGCGGCATTGTAGTGTAATGTATTTTACTGATGGATGCCGATCAGTGCCAAACAATGCATGCCAATCAGTGATGCCCATTGTGGGCACTGATTGGCATCCATTGTGGGCACTGATTGTCATCCATTGTGGGCACTGGCAACCATTGTGGGCACTGACTGGCATCCCTGGTGGTCTAGGGTGGCATACCTGGTTCTGGGCATCCCTGGTGGTCTGGTGGCGTCCCTGGTGGTCCAGTGTGGGCATCGGGGGGGGGGCTGCGCTGATAATCGATCAGCACAGACTCCCCTGTCAGAGGAGCAGTCGATCGGATCTCCTCTACTCGCGTCTGACAGACGCGAGTGAGGAAAAGCCGATCAACGGCTCTTCCTATTTACACTGTGATCAGCCGTGATTGGACACGGCTGATCACGTGGTAAAGTGTCTCCGTCGGAGACTCTTTACCAAGATCGTAGTTGCGGGGTGTCTTTAAGAGCCCAGCTGTGGGTCGCACGCGCGCCACCCGAATGGCACGGCTGGGCACAAGCATGTACCTGTACGTGTCTCTTTAAGAGCCCAGCTGGTCCTGAGCTCCGTGACCGTGGCTGCGGGACCAGCGGACCCCATCGCCGCTGGTGTTTCGCGATCGGGTCACACAGCTGAAGAACGAGGAGAGGTCTGTGTAAACAAACTTCTCCCCGTGCTTCCTACTGAGCCTGTCACTGATCGTCTGTTCCCTGTCATAGGGAAAGCCGATCAGTGACGTCAGACGCCAAGCCACGCCCCCTGCAGTTAAAAAAAACACACACACACACACACTTAACCCCCTCACCGCCCCCTAGTGGTTAACTCCTTCACTGCCAGTGTCATTTACACAGGAATCAGTGCATTTAAATAACACTGATTGCTGTATAAATGACAATGGTCCCAAAAATGTGTCAAAAATGTCCGATGTGTCCGCCATAATGTCGCGGTCACAATAAAAATCGCTGATCGCCGCCATTACTAGTAAAAAAAAAAAAATTAATAAAAATGCTATAAAAGTATCCCCTATTTTGTAAACGCTATAACTTTTGCGCAAACCAATCAATAATCGCTAATTGCAATTTTTTTTTATTTTTTAACCAAAAATATGTAGAAGAATACGTATCGGCCTAAACTGAAAAAAAAATTTTTTTTATATATTTTTTGGGGATATTTATTATAGCAAAAAGTCAAAAATATTGCATCTTTTTCAAAATTGTCGCTCTATAGCGCAAAAAATAAAAACCGCAGAGGTGATCAAATACCACCAAAAGAAAGCTCTATTTGTGGGGAAAAAAGGACGCCAATTTTGTTTGGGAGCCACGTCGCACGACCGAGCAATTGTCAGTTAAAGCGACGCAGTGTCGAATCGCAAAAAGGGGCCTGGTCCTTTGGCTGCAAATTGGTCCGGGGCTGAAGTGGTTAATGGGATAATAATGAAGCTGCTTTGCTGGTGATACTGATGTAGTTATGCCAAACGTACTTTAAAAGGCATTTGTTTTGTATGATCTGAAAAGCGCAAATCAACGCTCAAAATTCTACTAATGTCTACTAACATAAAATGAACATAAGGGGCCCAAAGGGTGGCGCTTGATAAATGAACTTCCTCTTTATACTCTCATAGTACGTCACTACGTTTGTGTTTGTCAAACGGCAATTTGTGTATCGTTGGTATGCAAGACACAATCCTGCACACGCCCTTTTGACTAAAATCAGACGCCGTCCAACATTCAGACCATGTATACGAGGCTTTAGTCTGTGGTCCCCTGCTCTTTCTGCCCCAATGCCCCCTTCCCTGCAATTGACAGAGATTCCCAGCCGTGTAAATACAGCAGCTGTAGAAGCTTGCTGTCAAAAATGAATTGACCCTCTTAATCACCACTGATCAGAAAGGAGGTGATCCAAAGTAACGCTATTTTGGCATCAACTCTGATTCCTTCAGCTGCAGAACAAAGGGACTGAGCTTTGATCTGCATACAGTATCACCTAAAGCAACCCGACAAGTTAAAATGTTGTTTCTATTTAACCCCTAATTAACCCTTAGTTTACCCTAATCAGTCCTAATTAACACCTTCTTCCCCTTTTTTCCTTTCAACCACTTAAGCCCCGGACCATTTGGCTGGCCAAAGACCAGAGCACTTTTTGCGATTCGTCTTGCTACGTGGCTCCCAAACAAAATTTATATCCTTTTTTTCCCACAAATGAGCTTTCTTTTGGTGGTATTTGATCACCTCTGCGTTTTTTATTTTTTGCGCTATAAAACATCCCCAAAAAATATATTAAAAAAAAAACATTTTTTTTTTCCCCAAAAAATATATAAAAAGGCCAAAACTTATTCTTCTACATATTTTTGGTTAAGAAAAATCGCAATAAGCGTTTATTGATTGGTTTGCGCAAAAGTTATAGCGTCTACAAAATAGGGGATAGTTTTATGGCATTTTTATTAATTTTTTTTCACTAGTAATGACGGCGATCGATTTTTATCGTGACTGCGACATTATGACACATTGGACACTTTTGGCGCGATTTTGGGATCATTTACATTTATACAGCGATCAGTGCAATTAAAAATGCATTGATTACTGTGTAAATGTGACTGGCAGTGAAGAGGTTAACCACTAGGTGACACTGTAGGGGTTAAGTGTGTCCTTGGGATTGATTCTAATTGTGGGGGGGATGGGCTAGCAGGGACACACTGATCACTGTTCCCAGGGAGCTGTGATCAGTGACACTGTCATTAGGCAGAACGGGGAAATGCTTGTTTACATTAGCACCTCCCCGTTCTTCCTCACCGTGAGACGATCGCGGGTATCCCTGCGGACATCGAGTCCGCGGGACCCGCGATCGCGGTCATGGAGCTCCCGGCGGGTGCGCGCGCCCGCAATCCGCCTTTTAAAGGGCAACGTACAGGTACGTTAATCTGCCTGTACGTGCCCTTCTGCCGCAGTATATCTGCGTGAGGCAGTTGGGAAGTGGTTAACTAATCCTGCATTTTTAACAAATCGCCTCAGTAGACCCTCCTAAATTCCCACAATGCAGGAAAAACAAGTCGCTCGCTTTCTCTCTCGCTCTATCCCCCCCAATTGTACATGCTTATAATTGCGAGTTACCGCATTCACACGCTGTTACAGGCATTTGGCGCTTCAAATGCCACTAAACTACCATTCTAAAACGCAATTTTCTGCTTTCAAAAACATGGGGCTGCTATTGCTTTTGGTTGTCTACTTTCTCAGTCACTGACATGAAACACACAGGATTTAGGAAAGTTAGAAAAAAGTTAGAAGTTTGATCATACTTGTATAGGATTAGTAACTGACACTATCTAAAGCCGAAGATCAGCGTTTTGTTTAAATGGGTCTTCTGATATAAATAAAGCTTGTACAAAACCCTAGGTTGTTCTGCAATGCAAATGTCAACCAGCTCCTGTTTTGGGATTTTTTTTTCCTGCCTCTTGCACCTCACTGTTGGCCCATTACTGTGATGGGTCATTTACCTGGCCAGTTGTAGGTTATGGAGAGGGCGCGGCCAGGTTTTCAACCAATGAAGCTGGGTAAAATTTGCATAGCAGACCACCCCTTCGTTTAGGGATTATGAGAGAATTTTGTAAGAAATATGAACTGAGGCTCTAGCAGTGTTTTCTAATTTCATTTTAAAGCGGAGGTCCACCCTAAAAAATAAAAAAAATTGCACTAAAATGCTCCTAAAAATGTAAAAAAAAAAAAAAAATAAAAATTTTTTTTTACTTACCAGAAATGGATGTTGCTAGGCAGATCGTCCTAATCTGCCACTTCCTACATCGTGGTGATCTTCAGTCTTCTCCTCCTCGCATTGTCTTCTGGGGAAGGTGGCGAGGTGTGTTCTGGGAACTGTGTGTGTCCCAGAACACAGCCGGCCATTCACAAAGTGACTCGCGCATGCGCAGTAGGAAACAGGCAGTGAAGCAGCAAGGCTCCACTGCCTGTTTCCCTTATTCGAATGGCGGTGCCAGGACCCGATCCGATGGACAAATCGGCCTCGGGCGGCCGATATCGCGGGCACCCTGGACAGGTAAATGTGCTTATTAAAAGTCAGCAGCTACAGTGTTTGTAGCTGCTGACTTAAAAAAAAAAAAAAAATAAAGTTTTTTTTAACTGGATCTCCTCTTTAAAGAGGATATAATTGCTAATATAACAGTAATAAAGGTGCAGCGACTTAATATACCAACAACAAGTTGAATAGTCAAGTAGATAAAACATCATCAACAAATCATGTGCATAAAAACGTAAAAGTGAATATTGAACACAAAAAAAATCTTAAATTTAACTAAGAAGTCCTTTACCTCCAGGAATGTCCATGTATTGCTTCCACCATTCAACAAATGGGACACCACGTGCAACTGAGGGTAAGACCGAACCCACCAGCTCACTAGCTGCCAATGCAGAAGGTCAGGCTTTGGGAATTAACAGTCTCAGCTCCACTCTTTGGATATCCAGCTCCATCCATCCACCTGAGGTCTTCTGACTGCAGCAACTATAGATGGCAAATGTCACCAGTGCTAAAACATGGATGTTTGGGGGGACAAGGGATCACAGTCAATAGTGTGGGGTCTGAACCCAGTGTGCAGCCATAGCTGGAGGATATGGGTAAAACAGTACTTATCAAAACAATCCAGCGCTCAATGGGTTAGTAGAAAAGTCTCACAACAGGCAGTGGAACGTAAATACAGCTAGTTTATTCAATGATAATCATAAGATCCAATCCTGTTGTCAAACAAGAAGGACTGGGGAGTGATAAAAAGTAAAAGGCTTAAAGTGTCACCAGGGAAACCACAGAGCAAAGAGGAGCTGAAGGCATCTGGGTATGGGGAAAACCCTCCCAGCAGGGGGGGTGCCAATGCCCCTGCTGTGCTGCAACCGAATGTAAAACCCGCTCACTAGCGTCTGGAGGATGGCTGGAGGTGGAGGCAGCAGTCAGCAGGAAGGTGGAGGGCCAGACTGCGTGCTTCACGTGTCAGGGACGCCAGACCCGCTGTAGTGCTGACAGGAGGGGGGTGAATGTGCCACAATGTTGCAGATGAGTTCCCGCTGCTCTCTCCTGGTGTAACGCGTTTCGCGCGCATGCACTTTTTCCAGAGGCTTTGAAAAAGCGCATGCGCGCACAACACGTCGTCTAGGCAGCCGAGAAGCTTGCGGGTCACTCTGGTCCACGAGGTGCCTTGGTCATTACAACCTCCAGCAACACTGACCGCCATCCATGTCAGCCAACCCAGCTCTGGTTTCCATCCCTCCGGATATTGCTTCGCCCCAGGACACTCCCACGCAGCGGTGAGCAGCAACCAATGTGTCTGGTTACACCAGGAGAGCAGCGGGAACCCCACAGTTAGAAACACTCATAGGGAACACAGTTAACCCCTTGAGCGCCCCCAGGTGTTAACCCTTTCCCTGCCAGTGACCTTTATACTGTAATCAGTGGCTATTTTTTAGCTTTGATCGCTGTATTAATGTCAAAAAAAGTGTCAAAAGTGTCCGATCTGTCTGCCGAAATGTCGCAGTCCCGCTAAAAATTGCTGTTCACTGCCATTTCTAGTAAAAAAAAAAAAAAAATGCCATAAATCTATTTTTTATTTTGCAGACGCTATAATCTTTGCGCAAACCAATCAATATACGCTTATTGCTATTTTTTTACCAAGAATATGTAGAAGAATACATATGGCCTAAACTGACGAAGAAATGTATTTTTAAAAAAATAAATGTGGGATATTTACTAAAGGAAAAAGTAAAAATATATATATATATTTTTTTCAGAATTGTCGCTCTTTTTTTGTTTATAGCGCAAAAAATAAAAACCGTAGAGGTGATCAAATACCACCAAAAGAAAGATCTGATTGTGGGGAAAAAAGGACGTCAATTTTGTTTAGTTACAATGCGCAATTATCAGTTAAAGCGACGCAGTGCCAGATCGCGAAAACGGCTCTGGTCATTAAGGGGGTAAAACCTTCCGGCGCTGAAGTGGTTAAAGGCTCTTTTAGACAGCTTGCTGGAAATGTGTTGTAGATGTTTTTTTTTTTTTAAAGATTTGTTCTTGAAAGTTGTGTGTTTTTAATTAAGTGTAAGTTGTTTATTTTTCTTTCTCTTTTGTGTGTCATAGGCCACCGGAAATAAAACTGAAAAATGTGACGGGTTTATCAAATGAAAATGTCCAATCTTTGACATCGAGTTTAGAGGAACTGGCCACACAGCTGTGCGGGGAGGTAATACTGTTTATCTTGAGACTAATAGCCGATCTTGTCTATGTGTACCTATCTTATTAGAGGATTAGAGGAAGTCTCTTTTGCATGTACAGCACAGACCTCAGCAGAATCTGGTTATTATGGACAACTGCACATCATTGGGATTTGAGTCATCGCTAAATAAGGCCTTCATACATAATAGTTTACCAAAACAAATACTTGTTCTCATTCATTCACCTACACTAGAAGGTTAATAAATGATAACAAGTATTTGGTTTGGTAAACTATTATGTATTCAGCAATGGCTCAAAGCCCAATGATGTGCAGTGGTCCATAATAACCAGATTTTGCTGTTTATTACAGAACTCTGACATCCTTTTTTTTTTTTTTTTTTTTTGCCCTGAGTGTGTTGCCATTTTTCTAATGTGCAATACTGTACAAAAGTTTTAGGCAGGTGTGACGAAATGCTGTAACATAAGAATGTTTTTTTTGAAATATGTATTTTATTTGTTTATTATTATCAATTGACTAAATTCAAAGTGAGCGAACAGAAGAAAAATCTAAATCAAATTGATATTTTGAGTGACTACCCTTTTGGCTTCAAAGCAGCATCAATACTTCTAAGTACACACGGTACACACAGTGCACACAGTTTTTGAAGGAACTCGGCAGGTAGGTTGTTCCAAACATCTTGGAGAACTAAGCACAGATATTGTGTGGATGTAGGCTGCCTCAAATCCTTCTGTCTCTTCATGTAATCCCAGACAGACTCGATGATATTGAGATCAGGGCTCTGTGGGAGCCAAACCATCACTTCCAGGACTCCTTGTTCTTTACGCTGTGTATAGTTCTTAACCACTTGACCATCGGAAGATCTACCCCATTCATGACCAGGCCGCTTTTTGTGATACGGCACTGTGTTACTTAAACTGTCAATTGCGTGGTCATGTTACGCTGTACCCAAATAAAATTTGTTATTTTTTACTTTTTTCTTTTTTTGCCTCTGTGTTTTTTTTTTTTTTTTGCGCTATAAACAAAAAAACATTTGTAAAAAACAAAACAATTAAAAAACAAAAAAAAAATTGAAAAGAAATCAAATTTCTTCATATATTTAGGCCAATATGTATTCTGCTACATGTTTTTGGTAAGAAAAAAAGTGATTGGTTGATTGGTTTATGCGTACTTAAAACCATCTACAAACTATGGGATATATACTGGCATTTTGATTTATTTTTTTATACTAGTAATGGCGGTGATTAGCAACTTATAGCGGGACTGCAATATTGCGGCAGACAATCGGACACTAACACTTTTGACACTTTACGAAAAACCAGTGACACTAATACAGTGATCAGTGTTAAAAGTATGCACTGTCACTATACTAATAACGCTGGCTGGGAAGGGATTAAACATGTAGGGCAATCAAAGGGTTAACCGTGTGCCTAACCAGTGTTTATTTACTATGTGTGCTGCTTTTACTAGGGGAAGAGATTAAGTCTCTGCTTTGCGCGCACCCCCTGTAGGCGTAAGTGTGGGAATATATACGTGATCTGGAGCACAGCTGCCACCCTGTAGCAGTAAAACTGCTATAGGGCGGTCAGCAAGTGGTTAATGAGATTGGCTGCATGTTTGGGGTTGTTGCCCTGCTGCATAATAGATTTGGGGCCAATTCACGCGCCTCCGTGATGGCATTAAAGATAAGTATTCTTAATTTATAGAATTTTTTCACACCTGCCTAAAACTTTTGCACAGTACTATATGTAATAAGGTGCAGGAATTTAAATAATTTACCACTTCTTTATGCCAGCTTAATAGACCGTACCAAACCTCTGTTCCTGCAAATCCAACATGATTGTAGCAGTGTGCATGATACTGTATGCTCTTTTATGTATTTATATAAGCATGCTGAAGTGAGGCAAGATGATGTTATGTCGAGTAAATGGATACCAAACATGTCAGGATTTAAAATTGCACATGCATGTTAATTTGCGATAAATGATAAATTGTCCCTTAAGTTTATTGCTATCACAAGCGGGCTTGATAGCCCGCTTGTGATAGCTTTGGAGACATCAAGGGTCTATTAGACCCCTGATGTCTTCTCTGCCCTTTAAAACAGCCAACCAAGCACACATTGTTCTTGGTTAGCTGCTTCCTTGGCTATAACAGCCAGAGAATGACGGCTCTGAAACAAGAAGTGACTAAATTCTCATTGCTTCTGGGCCATTCGTCACAGAGAACATTGGGGAATAAATGTGCCTCATTCTCCTCTGTGTGAAGCTGTCCCGGCCGCTTATCGTGGGTGGCAGCGGGAGACGGGTATGGCCTTTTACTGCACTAGGATCACTTTTACAAAAAAGCTGGTTAAAAAAGGCAGACCAAGATCATGGCTGCAGCTGTAATTTTGTATTAATCACTTGCTGACAGGATGTTTATTTACATTCGTCGGTCAGCAAGTATACCTGTCAGTACTACTACTAACTACGGAATTACAAACCTTTAGACCCTTTTCACAATGGGGAGCTTTTCAGGCGTTTTTATCACTAAAAATAGCGCCTGTAAAGCACTTCTCATGCCTCCCCAGTGTGAAAGCCCGGGGCGTCCCTGCCATTGAAATCAATGAGCAGCTCTGCGAAGCACCTGCAAAGCGATTCGGCAGCGCCGCATCACAGGCGATTTTAACCCTTTCCTCCGTTAAAAGCGCCCCGCTAGCGGCTGAAAAGCGCTGCTAAAACAGCGGTAAAGCGCTGCTAATCCCAACTCTTTCCCAACTCCACCATATGTTCCTCTTGGCTGCCAAGGCTGCTTATTATAGTGACGGGCAAGAAGAACAAGTAAGAGGGGGCAGGGTCAGTGCTCAACATTTTTTTGAAAGTGGCTGCCTTACCGGTTACAGCAGCCCATAATTAAGGCCACTGAAACTGAAAAAGAATGGATGATTAGTGCAGGCACCACACTTCAATGCTCTTTATCCAAACTACTTAGGCCAGCCATACATGGTTCGAAACTTGGCATGGATTTGCTGAGATTCAAAAACGTTCATGGGTAGGCTGAATGTACCAAGTTGATCGATTAAACTTGGGTTTAAGCTTTTAGCTATAGCAGCCGCTAGCGATAATCACTGTCTTCTCCCAGCAGCGACGACTTTAACCCCCCCCCCACCAGAGAAGACAACTGCTCGTCAGAAGGGACTCCCCTGTCAGCACTGTCTGTGTTGATGGGGGAATCATGCAAATTTCTTTCCTGCAACCCGTGGTTGCAGAAAATAAATTTGCACAGTGTATGGCTTGCTTTACACAGTACTGCAAGATAGTCCTGTGGTGATTGCGATGTGGGTGTTCCTACATGGACTTAAAGCGTGTGTTAACCCAAAAAATAAACAACCTGATCCTGTTCCTTTAAAGCATGCTATACAACACAGCACTTGTGCTGTGTCATTTGGCCCCCTGTATAACCTAAAAAACCTGGCTGATCCTGCCTGGCTATACCCTCCCCTCTGCAAACAGACCACGATAATCATGGCTGCTGAGCCCCTGACATTGTGGTCTATTTGCGTGATTTCATCAGCCGCAGCTCTTCTGTCTGCAGCTCTCCCTGTGTCTGTGTCCCCTCCCCTCCCTGCTCATAGCTGCGCCTGCTCCTCATGTATCTGATAATAAATCTTCTTATCCCTTCTGTAGCATTAGAACATCTGTCCCTGTGTAATGTAAAAACTCTGCCGATCTGTACCTGTATAAATGGCGCCAGCCGCTCAGATGATTGTCGGATCTCTCTCTCCTCTCTCCCCCCTCCTCCACCGGCTGACATCAGCAGGACGACTTGACCCCGCCCACTTCAGCTCTGAGCTGGAGAAACAAGGGAGCTGACATGTCAGCTGAGCGCTCGGAGTGCGGCTTGTACAGGTACAAATCAGCAGTTTTTTTTACATTACACAGGGACAAATGTTATGATACAGAGGGGATAAAACTATGTTAGTACAGTGGGTTAACAACCACTTTAAGCTGATGGTTTTATGATGAGCTATGATGCAAGCATTTATTTGGGTGTATAATACTTAAATATGTTTAATTATTAAAGACATTTATTGAGGATATTGCGCTAGGTCTGTGCGCCCTCTGTTTTTTGTTTGTTCGTGCCTTACCCAGTCACTGCAAGCAATATTGTTTAGCAAGCAGAAGGACATGATTTTTTGGCATACCAGGAACACTGCAGTGCTGGCTTCTACTTTATGTGTCCTAGAGGTAAGTGGTAATTGCCTCACAATTAGTAAAATGGCTTGTTGGTGTTAATGGAAGCTTGCAATGGGGAAAATATAAATCAGGAGTACTTACCTCAGGCTGACTTTGCTGGTCGCATACTTGTTCCAGGTTCTCGCAAAGTATTAAAGCTAGAGGCAGTTAGCACTTTCGGAAGACGGTCAGCCATGGCTGCCCACATATGAGAGCTCAGTTAGGTAGCCTTTTAACTTTGGACTTCATAACACATTTTCTGTATACTGGCATTAACTTTCATTTTGATCCGGGACAGGTGATGATTTATCAGCTGGCAGACCACATTCAGTGTTTTCTAACAGAACATAACCGGCCACCATCTAAATCATTTCATGAAGAGATGATGAAGAACCTTCAGAGGCAGCAAGAGAAAATTGCATTGGAGGAGCAGAGAAGAATTCAAGAGATACAGATGAAAGAAGAGCAGATGGTAAGTTGGAAGCTCTTTCTTTCATGCTCTTCCTTTCTGGACTTTATCAGATTATGATTTCTAATGTCCATGAAATATTTTTAAGTCTCAAACATCTTTCTGTATTTCTTATTCTTGAACCAAACCTGTTCTTTTCCCATACATGACAATGTAGTGTCTTAGAGATGCAAGGAACCATTGGGTAGATTAGCTTTCACGAAAACTGCAATTTTACTTTTGGTTGGGCTGACTTTTTAAAAGAAACCCATGCAAAGAGAAATATAGAGGCTGCTATTGGTAATGTTTTTGTTAGTTGCCTGGCTAACATGTCAATGTGTTGAATCCAGGGCCCAGGCTCTATATGGTGCCTTCTGCCCATGTGGAGATTAAGACCCACCCTTACTGGTGATAAACCCCATCACCAGTCATTCAATTGTCAAATACAACAATTTAAGTGGGTAGTGAGTTCTCTGGTGCTTGTAAATGTATTAATAGAAAGTGAGTAAAAAGAAGAATTCATCTCAATGTGGGAGGCAGTTATGGGTTTATGTACCACCTGGGCCTGACATCCAAAGGGACAAATTAATAATCAGAAGCCTACAGTCACCAGAATGTTCTTGCACTTCACCATTACTGTGGCCATAGGTACGTTTTGGGTCGTGTGTATGGCTTGTATAGGTTTTGTATTAGTTTTGTTCTTTGGGAAGGTGGGGAGGAGACCAAAGCAGTTATACTTAGGAATCCAAACTGCCCACTCACTACATCATCTGAGAATGTTCGTGTCTAGAGAAGTCTGCTCGGCCTGGGGTCTGTTCTCTTAGGGCTGTACCTTCCTCCATATTTTGTTTCTTATCTACACAGCATAGAAAAAAAAAAGGGAGCATTTTTTTCCATTTTATTAATATCCACTTTACGTGTTGATTGTCAGAGGAGAGAAATCCTTGATGAAATTCAGAGAAGGGAAGAGGAGAAAAAGGAGGAGAAACGGAGGAAAGAGATGGAAAAATTGGTAATGTATAAATGAATACTGAATGGCCAGCGGAAAGAATAACATATTTCTTGCTGCTTGTTTTGTCATTCATTAAGAAAAATAAACTTGTGTATAAATGTGTAATATATATATATATATTTTTTTTCTTTTTCAGGAGAGAATTGAAAGTGCGAATCTGACTTGTCAGGAAAATAACAATATTGCAGGGCCCAAAACCCTGACATCTAATGGAAGTTTAGCAGAACATGGAGGAAACCGAATTCGCACAACCTCTGCTGGCAGATCAAAGTAAACACATTTTACCTTCCAAAATTGAATTATGGACTCTGCTGAAAATGCTGGTGACCTGGCTGTCTTCTACACCTTCTAATTTATATACTCAGATTAAGTAGGCAGATCAGAAGTTAGTGGTTAAAGCTTAACTCCAGCTTTGCTATCACTTTAAATTGTTTGGGCCAAGCTGGCCCAAAGAATTAATTTCCTTCACTAAGAAATGCTGCTGCTGGCAGCAATGTATAATCTGTATGTAGCATCAGCTACATACAGTATACAGTGCTGTATTCTGGCAGTGGTACAGAGACTTCCTGTCCCATTCAAATACTTATTTCACTCATTAAAATGCAAATCAATTTATAATTTTTTTGAAATGTGTTTTTATGGATATTTTTGTTATTCTGCCTCTCACTGTTAAAATAAACCTACCATTAAAATTATAGACTGATCATTTCTTTGTCACTGGCCAAATGTACAAAATCAGCAGAGGATCAAATACTTTTTTCCCTCACTGTATAAGCCTTTGTAGTTCACTTGCCATCGTTTGCTTTCCTATAGACTGCTCGTTCTACATGGTCTTTTTTAATCTTTTTTTTTTCCTCCAACATTTCCACTAAAGCATCATTTTGACATAGCTGAGTCCAATCACTGATTTAATTCAGAAAGTCCTATACTGCTAGTCATATAGTACCTTAGTAAGGTGTTCTTTATCGCTTTATCCATACGAATAGTATAGAAGATTTACTTTGAATACAAAATAGTTTTGATATCTTTTTCAAAGCAGAAATATTAGTTTCAGGTGGAATGGGCCTTTAGTAGGTTTGTTGCCAAATTGCATGAAAATGCATGTGGAAGCCAGGGGTTAAAGGGGTTGTAAAGGTTCATGTTTTTTCACCTTAATGCATCCTATGCATTAAGGTGAAAAAAAACACCTGGCAATGACGGGCCCCCCAGCCCCCCCGTTTTACTTGCCTAAGCCCGTTTACCTGCTCGGCTCGTCCCCGGCGTCCTCTTCTCTACGGTGTCAGTGGAGGTAAGTATGACATGTTTGTTATTTAAAAAAAATTAAAAATGAACCTTTACAACTTCAATTTTAAAAGAGACGTATGGCTTATCTAAACATTTATACTCACCTAGCTGGATGCAGCATCAATTCCGATGCTGCATCTGTCCCCTGACAGCTTTGTAATGAAAACTGAGGGATCAAACACCGCTGATCGCTCAGTTTTCCCCCTTCTCTCTGAGCAAAGAGGCGGGATTGTCAGTCAGCGGCTCTCTGCTCCCCCCTCCAGCGCTTACTGAAGCACTGGGCTGTGGAGGGGACGGGAGGGCCTGGTTTAGCCTCTCAGCGGATCACGGAGAAGCTGAGCCAGGGGTTAATTCGGGCTTCTGGGTGGGGATCTGTGACATTAGCAAACACGAATTGCACTCCTGTGATCCACAGGAGAAATATAGCAGAAAAAGCTTTGACTATACTTCTCCTTAAAAATTTTGGGGACTGATCAACTCTTGAAATAGTGAGGGGCAATAGGTTCTTAGTGTAAACCAAGATTGCATTACATAAACTTGTATGAAAATAAATTAAACTGTTTTCTGCAGTCTTAATTTTGGCCTTTACACTTATAGAAGTGAGCGAAGGGACCTACCATACATTAATTAAGCTGTGTTTTCTTACACAGTTGTAATCACTTTGGAGTGAGCGCCTGTTATTCGTCAACTAGAACAGGTCCAAAGCCACTGTGGACAGCACAGAACTGCTTAGTGTGGTCAGTTTTTAATAGGAAAGCTGAGGGATTGGCAGGAACACCAGGGATTTCACACAAAGGAAGCAATACCTGTACAGTAGGCATGTATCAGGAATATGAGCCAAAAAAGCTTTAGCTGTACTTCTCCTTTAATATTTTGGGAGCTGATCAACTCTTGAAATAGTGAGGGACAATAGGTTCTTAGTGTAAACCAAGATTGCATTACATAAACTTGTATGAAAGGAAATTAAACTTGTTTTCTGCAAGTTTAATTTTGACCTTTCTTGCACTAATAGAAGTGAGCGAGGGGACTTGCCATACATTAACTAAGCTGCGTTTTCTTATACAGTTGTAATCACTTTGTAGTTGAGCTCCTTTAATGGGCCAACTATAACAGGTCAAAAGCCACTATGGACAGCACAGTGGCTCAATGGTTAGCACTTTGTCCTTATAGCACTGGGGTCCTCAGTCTGAATGCTTGCAAGAACACTATTTGCATTAAGTTCTCATTTTCTCTTGTGTGGGTTTCCTCTGGGTGCTCTGGTCTCTTCTGGTAGGTTAATTGGCTACTGTATAAATTTGCCCTAGTATGTGTGCATATGCGATAGGGATCTTAGATCATAAATCCCTTGAGGGAAGGAAATAATGACCATGAATAGTAGATAAAGCTCTGTGTGTGCATTGACCCCTCTATATAAATATATGTACTACATAATAAAAAAATAAACAACATGTCAAATGTCGGTGTATATCTGTAAGCAGAACACAGCACTATATAAGCATTGGGAACAATGCTTCCCTGCCTCACATAACACATGGCTCCTGCCTCTCCATTGTTCCTCTATGATTTGTGTCTTTTCAAGCCATGGCTTGTAATTTAAACAAAGTGATATGACTTGGTATTTGTTTCAAATCTGTTTGGATTTGTGTAAAAAGAGCATTCCCCACCTCCCCAACACCATGTGTGTCTGGGTTATCGGACAGTAGAATCCTCCCCACTTTGTGTCTTGTTAATTACTTTTGTCTTTTTTGTTTTAAGGCGAGATCGACAGTACTCTGTGTGTAGTGATGACAGTACAGCTTCCTATGAGGTGCTGACATTTGATATTGGTTGTTCTGGTCAACTAGTTGTACACAGAGGGAAATGTCTGGGTGAGTATCTGATAATTATAACTTAGTAAAATCTTTGCTGTATTTACAGTACCATAACTTGCTTTTCCTTAAGATGCAGCGGGGTGAAGTAACTGCTATACTTTTAAAGTGTCTCTGTCATACTGTATAGCTGTCACTGATGATGCAACTGTCGTAACAGCCTTATTGGTTAAATAGTTCTTGTTCTTGAGCATAGCAACTTATACCGTGTTTCCCCGAAAATAAGACATCCTCCGAAAATAAGGCCTACTTACAGTTTTGCCTCTCGTGGTAATATAAGGCACCCCCCGATAATAAGACCTCCCCGATAATAAGACCTCCCCGATAATAAGACCTCCCCGATAATAAGACCTCCCCGATAATAAGGCATCCACCGATAATAGGGCATCCACGATAATAGGGCATCCACCGATAATGGGGCATCCACCGATAATAAGGCATCCACCGAACATACTGTAAGGTACCCCCCGAACATAAGGCATCTGACTCTAGACTCTCGTACGGTAGCGGCAGGCACCGCCGCACAGCTCACTGATTGGCCGCAGCTGTTCAGGCAGTGCGAGGTCTCTTCAAATCAGTGAGCTGCGGCGGGCTCTCTGGATGACGAGCGACGTCCCTGATGTTGCGCAGGGGAACGTTGCCCGTCAGAGAGCCCGTGCCACCGCTGCCAGACACAGGAGTCGGGCACATTGTGTGTTATCTCGCCGCCACAGGGGTGACTGAGGTGTGGGGGGGATGTCTGGTGAAGGTGGGAGGGGGGGGAGACTAAACTGTCCCACTGGCACAGGGGTGCGGGGAGGGGGGCTTAAAATGACTTAAAATGACACATGGTGGATTTGAGGGGGGGGGGAATCAAATCGGCACAGGAGGATCAGAAAGGGGGAATCAAAATGACACAGGAGGTTCTTGATACCGTAGGATTCACAGTTTGTCTGGTTATGCTGGTTTGTGATGACCACTACTACTGTACCGTATACAGGTAATAAATTTACTTTTTTTTGTTCAACAAAAAATGTGTACCGTATTCTTCTTCATTGAAAAATAAGACATCCCCTGAAAATAAGACCTAGCGCATCTTTGGGAGCAAAAATTAATATAAGACACTGTCTTATTTTCGGGGAAACAGGGTAGTAAACAGTGAAAATATGCTTTTCCAAAGCCAAGCCATAGGTGTTGTTAAATAATCGATGCTTGTCCTGCCCTGCCCTTTCTCAAACTTGTTAATGAACAGGAGGGTCTTATTTTATTACCACCATCTAAGCAGTCTGTTGAGATGAGAGGTGCATCATCTGAATTCTTTTTAGCTGTGAAGTGTCTTAGGCCTCATGCACACCCGGCGCATGAGGCTTTGGCATTTAGGTGTGGATGGCAGGTACAGGAGCACTGTCCAGTCCCACTGCCAATTGTCTGTCATCATCTAAGAAGCTGGCAGCTGCTGTGGCTCGACTATTCTTTGAGCAGGACTTCAAGTAATAATAAGGGTTCCTTTTAAAAAAAATAAACAAAAAAAAATAAACATGTCATACTTCCTTGTTCTGTGCAATGGTTTTGCATAGAGCAGCCCTGATCCTCTTCTTCTGGGGTCCCTCCTGTCTCCTCCTCCTTCGGCCAGTGTCCCCAGAGGAAGCTGCTTTCAATGGAGGCACTTGTGCCGGCTCATCCCCGAGCCACCTTGTCTGTGTTCATTGACACAGACTGCTTCTTGTCACAGCATTTGATTGATTGAGCCAATGGCTCCTCATGCTATCAATCTGCCCAGTAAAGAGGGACAGAGCTGGGAGTGTTTTGGCTCTCGTGCACAGTGCTGGATTGTAAATGGGCTCAGGTAAGTAGAAGGGGGGGCTGGTGGGTTTCTGTTACACAGAAGGTTTTTTCAAATATACATTTTATCTATGAAGACGATTCATAGATAAGTACATTTGAAAAAAAACAGTAACTTGTTGGGCGTTTTGTAGCATAAAACGTTGATAACAATAAGACTTATGGTAATATATTCAACACCCATAGCTAACATTTATGCCCCGTACACACGGTCGGAAATTCCGACAGAAAAAGGCTGATCGGATTATGTTGTCGGGAAAATCTGATCGTGTGGGGGCTTTATTCAGACCACTCAAAACTGTAAAAAAAAAAGGAAAAAAGTATTTAATCTAGAAGCTATGCAGATCAGACATGTCACTAAATTCCCATTGTCTGCTCTGGGACAAATGTGTATGGAACTGAAGTCAGAGAGAAGTCAGAGCTCCTGAGTTGCACTTTTGTTCCAGGCCACCTATTCAGAAAGCATTAAAGCCACGTGGAAAGAAATGTGCCTTTGATTTCTGCTGTGATCTCTAGGGCTCTGATGACACCTGTTTATATCTGAATTTCAGCCATATCTGTATTTTATTTTTTGTTTTTTATTGTATGTAGGCAAAGATGAACAGCTTGGGAAATCAGTCTACAATGGTTTGGAAATGGCATCTGGCCATTTTGTCATAATCTATGAATGGGTGCTTCAATGGCAAAAGAAGATGGGCAAGTTTCTCACAAACCAGGAAAAAGAGAAGGTGGACAAATGCAAGAAACAGGTACAATGTAATTGGTGTTGTTTTTGTGGCCTTGTCCTGGGTTTTGATGGTTTAACTGTCGGGAACCTGTTTGCATACAACTTGCAGGAAAAGACTGACAGACTTGTTGTAAGATAACAATTCCTATTAGATTTGCAATATATACTGTAATATGCATGACAGAATACTGCCTTATCTCCAAACTAAATGCTGACAGCCTTCTGTCTTCAGTAACAATCCGCTGCATTCTGTTGGGAAGAGTTCCTTTACTGGTTCTAATAGCTTTTCAGAAAATAATGAAAAGATGAACTAACACCGTACACCCTCCCATCCCCCTGCTGCTCAGGGTACTTACCTTTTGGGGATGCTAAGCTGTCAGTGCCCATTCAGCTGGTCCAGGGATTTGTAAGTACCGGAGGGGTGGGAAGAGTGTTCAGTGTGTGTTAACTTGACATTGTTTCTGAAAAGGGGAACTAACACATTATAACATTTTTTTTTTTTTTGGGGGGGGGGGGGGGGGATTCTGATAACAAGCAAATTCTAATGCATGCTTGAAGTAGATGTAAACCATAACTGAATCACATTTAAACAATATACTTTTCTTTTTATAATTCGTAGCATCCCAGTGGTGCATCCTCTTTCAGGCACTTCCTGTATACAGGCACGCGCTCCTTCGATGGCTGCATGCCATTTCTTAGGGCAGGTTTCCTGATGGTGACAAAAGTAAACCATGTCTCTGTAATGTGTTAAAACTGGCACTTATATTTTCCATCAGGAGCCTGTGTGACAATGCAGGAATACAATTAGGTGAAGGGGACAGAGCATTGTTACATTAAAACAGGAAGTTCCTGAACAAGGACCATCACAACACGATAATAAGGTATTATTTTGATGATTTCAAATTTATTGAAAAATATGTTTGAAATTACATTATCATGTTAAAGCTTTTATGGGATTTTGGAGATTGCATTCCCTAGCTTTAAAGTGTTTATAAACCAAGAGACAAAAATGTAATATATTGCAGCTTACCAGTCCTTAGATGTGATGGCTGCATTCGTTTTCCTTTCTAAGGCTTTTTCCCCCTCTGATGCTCACACAAGTACCACACTTATGACAAGGGAGCTTTATCACTTTAAGATGCTCACTCTGATTTTGGACTACAGAACACTTCCCTCACTTCTTATCTCTGTTACAAAAAATACCTGGTTATAGTATAGTTCTACTTTAATAAATATTTCAGGGTTGCTTACAAATGACACTGATATTCAGCAAAATAATTTAAAGCTGAATTCTAGGAATTCAGCTACTTTGTAAAAACTACAGGCAAAGCCATAAGTTAAGTCTAACAAGGTGCCTGCCGCCTTTTTATTATTCACATCTGACAGGTTTATTGTTATTCAGGAAGATAACTTCTGGAGATCCGAGGCTGCTTACAGTGGTCTCAGTTCCTTCTAGAGCAAAGTTGCTGGAATTGCTATTCCCACATCTCCCCTCCTTTTGCACATTCACAGAAGCCTTTGTATTATGTGAACTCATTCACAAAATACAAAGGCTTCTGTGAATGGGCAGCAGAGGGAAGGGACAGGCATAACTGCGGTGTGCGCTTCTCTCCTCTCCCAGCCAGAGTGTGTCCTCCCGGGAGTGCAATACACCTGTCACATATAAGTAATAGTCCTGGAGATGACATGCAGCTAATTGGACTTGACTCCTAATCAGTGTTGGTCATCTTACTTTAAAAAAGTAATTAGTTAAGTTACAAATTACTTCTCCCAAAAAGTAATTGCGTTAGTAACTCAGTTACTACATTGGAAAAGTAATTAGTTACTCAGCAAAGTAACTGACTTTTTTTTAAAATATTCTATACGTGTAACTAAGGGGCGGGTCTAGTATTACTGTAACCAAGGAGCGCATTTATTATTATTGTTATATATCGTGTAACCAAGGGGCTGCTCTATTATTACTCTAACCAAGGGGCAGATCTGTTATAGCGTGTAAGCCAATGGCAGGTCTATCATTATTATATCGTGTAAGGGGTGGATGGCTACAGAAGAGGGCGAATGTTAAATTAATGGGCAGAGCTCGATATATAACAATAATAAATGCGCCCCTTGGTTACAGTAATACTAGACCCGCCCCTTATTTACACAATAGACGCCCATTGCAGAGTAGCACGAGCATCAGGTGCGTGCGGCATCGCCTCATACAATTACATGTTAATTGCACCTTCGCGGTGTAGAGTTCACTCAGAGCTGTTTAGGTTCGGCAATTTTCGGAAGCTCCGTAGTCCTTTGTACTGCGCAAGCCCTGCGCCTGCGCAGTACAGGGGGTCCTTATCCGGCGGGGGAACTTTTTCGGCAGGACACCGGAATTACACTACTGCCAACTAGTGGCGGTAGATCTAATTGGGGTAACTAAGCCAAAGTAATGGGAACTGAGTTACCATGAGGGGAAAAGTAATCAGTTAGATTACTTGTTACCCTCTAAAGTAACTGCGTTAGGTAACTCAGTTTATTTTAACTCAGTTACTTACATCACTGCTCCTAATGTGCCTTAAATTTTTGCAAAGTTGCTGAATTCCTGGAATTCAGCTTTAAAGTGTTACTAAACCCAGGAGCCTGCATTTACTATATCTGGTCTCCAACAGAACATGGAAATGCAATTATTTTAGTAAATATAAACTGCAAAATATCTTTTTTCATCGGCAGTATTTAGCAGTCTTGTGAATTCTATCAGTGCCTGGTTAAAGCTTGTAGGAGCAGTTTTTACTGCACTGGCTGTCCTATCAGGATGTAGGACTCCCGACTCTGTCTGGACAGTGCTGATCACAAGCACTCTCCCAAGAAAAAACATTTTTTTGGAAATATACACCAAACTGAGCATGTGCAGCCTGACTCCACTAACCCTGTCTTATCTGGACATGTTTGGGGGCAATGAAAGAAGGTGAGGATCTGTGCATACAGGATCAAACATAATTTTTACACAATGTGCAGGATTAACCCCCTAGGTTCCACAGTGAGTACAACAAGCATGCTGGGTTTAGTAACAGTTTACATTTTACAGTGTAGCTCCATTGATCCCATTTAAGAGATGAACATTCATTTGGTCTTGTAACCCCATGTTGGCAGGATATATCAGTGTTATCTGAAGGAAAGAAATGCTTCTATGTTTGAAAAATTAAAAATCCTTCCTGTATTAGGCTAAAGGTTTAGTTAAAATATTTAGTTGAATTTCCTTGTGTTCGGTGGTTTTTAGAATTATGCAGGATAATTTAGATGAACTGTAGGCATAGGGTAATCCGGGTGACATATTTAATTTCCTTAAATACTCTTGTTTAATTTGTCCATCAGATTCAAGGTACTGAGACTGAATTTAGCTCCCTCACCAAGCTTAATCATCCCAATATTGTGCATTATCTTGCCATGACAGTGAAGGAGAAGGAAGATTCCATTTCTGTCGGCATTGTGGTTGAACATGTAAATGGAACTAAACTTTCCAGCTTCCTTGCACAGGAGGTTCAGGTTCCTGTGGACCAGCTTCGACGTTATGCATCTCAGCTTCTATCAGCTTTGGATTATTTGCACAGTAATTCCGTTGTACACAAGGTATTATGCGCCTCTAGCGTGCTGGTGACCAGCGATGAGAAAGTCAAATTAACAGACTATAGCCTTTCCAAACGCCTGGCAGACATCTGCAAAGAGGACATTTTTGAGCAGACCAAAGTCCGTTTCAGCGAGGACCCCCTGCCAAATAAAACTGGCAAGAAGGGTGATATATGGAAACTTGGCCTCTTGCTGCTGTCACTTAGCCAGGGGAAGGTGGTTAGAGAATATCCAGTGAAAGTACCTAGTGAGTTGCCTGCTGACTTCCAGGATTTCCTCAAAAAGTAAGTCCTTTTTTTTTTTTTTTATTGATCATAATGTCCCTGTTCATACTAGTGCAATTTCCTACGTCTGTGTCAAGCTGCAATGCACAGCAATGGAAATCTCCTTATGCTCTACGGTGCCTGTTCACATCAATGGAACATGGTGCAGTGCAATTTTTGGAAAAGGTGCAGGTGGTTCTTTTGGTGCTGCATAGACTTCAATGGGAGTACATGAAAAATGCATGTACATGAGTTCTTGGCAGGGTTCTGAACAACCAGTGTATGCCAAGAAAACATGAAGCAATAAAACACACAAATGCAGCACTCGTGTGAACCTTGAGTTGTATATATTTTGATTATTTGTTATGGTCAGGCTTAAAAAATAAAAGTTTAAAGTGCACCTTGCAGTAAATGCATGGTCTGCTTATTAGGTTGAATATTTTTCTGTTATCAAAGGTTTCAAAAATAATTTAAAATGAAATTCACATTGAAATTGTAAGTACAACTTGACAATATCCACACAAATGGTAGTCAGTAAATATCAACATCCTAATACAAATACACTGATCAATATCAGCTACAATATGGGGATGTCTTCATGTAGCCACTTAGAAAAAGGATCAAAGGTGTGGGCGGCATATCGTCAGAACATTCACAAAAGTGGAAGACCAGTGCAGCGTCAAGTAACTTTGAATAAACATTAAATAATAATGCTAAAAAGAGATTGTAAGGTAATGGCTAGTACAAACGAATTTCGACACTTTGGCCGGTTTAATATAAAACGCCTGACATTCAGATGGTGTGTAATAAAGTCAATATAGCTGTGAAAAGACTCTTCTGCCTTTCTAGATGATTGTGAGACAAATTTCTTAGTTCTATGACTGAGTCAGTTTGAATCAAATACTGTGATTTTTATTTCCACACAAGTTACAAAAATACTTACAAAAGTTGCAGATTCAAATACAAAATAAAAGTAGGTTCAAATAAGATCAAAGATAAGTTGTTTCAAAAATATAAGTTCAAGACGTGCTAAAGATGGCTGAAATTTCCTTTTTTGTCCTGAGAGCAGCTGTCTGTATGCAGATTTCTGTAGATATGTTAGAATTGAAGAGAAGAAGAGAGCCTTCCTGCACCTCTTGACTTAATTAAACCCGATTCCTTTGTTAAATTTTGCGCCAAACTAACCACTCCCATATTACTCCCATTATCACCTCCTATCCACTCCCCACAAGGGTGGGATCTAGGAGTAAGAATTCCATTTGACCAGCATGTCTAATTAATGCCAGACACAGGAAGTGGGGGATGATAATCGGCCTGCCACAGAATGAATATACACATAGTTTCTCAAACAGAATATCAGTAACAAATGAATTGCTTTTAAGAAAATATAACCAGAAATATCAATCAAAATGTCTTGACAGCTTCTTGAAATTGAGAACTCAGCTTAAATGTCAACATCTGTAAGTCATTAGCTCAAAAGACCTTCCATCCACACATAATTACAGGGGATTTCGTAACCTCAGCTATATACTTGTAGGACCAAATTAAAATTTAGATATCAAGAATATAACAGTATGTCAGCCGATTTAACAGAAGCCGGATGTTTGGCTGACTTCTGTCGGACAAGCATGCTGGAAAACCAGCAGCCGACTGGCTTCCGATCAGTGCTCTCAGGCAATGGCTGAGCGCGCTGACCGGAGTGTTCTGGCTGGGGGGTGGCTGTCCCCCTGTCAGAACACAACAGCTCAGCGGGGGAGGTCACTGTACTAATGTCAGACTGTTAGTACAGTGGCTCCAACCGTAGTTGTCAATTTCGTTGAACGAAAAAAAAAAAACTATAGTGTCTACCCGGTTAAAAAGGGTAGAACAGACAAAAAAGAGAAGAGAAGCAGAATGGTCTGCTTATTAGATCAGGACCCCCTCCCCTGTAAAAATTGCTACATATAGTAGTGGGAAAATGCACCTGTAAGAAGATAAATCAAAATATCGACTTGCGTTATGCCTTTCTTTTGTGCATGGCGCCTAGGTGAGGGTGACATCACACTCCTTCTGGTGAGATCCTGGGAGTAATGAGGATCCCAGATCTTGTGAGAAGGCGCTCTTCATGGTGGTCACATGATCGGTAAGCTCCCAATTGCAAGTATGCACTGGACTGGAGGTACTCATCGTTCCCCAGGAATTTCTCAACTCTTTTTGTCATAACTTTGATATTTGTGCCTTTTTATTGGAATACAGTGCTTTTGTTGTCTGATGAGAACATACATGTATACATGCATGACTTCATAGGAACTAATGGTATGTTTTTATAATTAGTTGCGTGTGCTTGGAAGACAAGGAGCGCTGGAGTGCACAGCAGTTGTTGGGTCACAGCTTCATCAATCCTCCTCCACAATGCTCACTCACTGAAGACAGTCCAGATGGTGAGCCCAAAAGCAATCTGACTATGGGATCAACAGAGAGGCTGGCTTCACTAAGCTCTCTTTATGAAAAGGCTATGCGATATGCTGTCTCTTATGCTGACCCCTTGGTTCAATGCTTTGAGTCACTTTGAACAAGCATACAAAAAAATCACTCCTGACTTTCTTGATTTGCACAATCTGTTCCAAGTACGTGACTGAAATTATTGAAGTCAGTAGTTCAGTATAATAGCCAAGCAAGCTAAACATTTTATTAGACAAAGGTTGAAAGCGCAGAATTGTATGGTCCTAGTAAACTTTAAGAACATACAGTGCCTTGCAAAAGTATTCACCTCCTTGGCTTTTTACCTAATTTCTTACATTACGGCCTTTAGTTCGATGTTTTTTTAATCTGAATTATATGTGATGGATCAGAACACAATAGTCTAAGTTGGTGAAGTAAAATTAGAAAAATATATATACATAAAACTATTTTGCAGAAATAAAAAACGTATAATTGGAATGTGCGTATGTATTCACCCCTTTGTTATGAAGCCCATAAAAAGCTCTGGTGCAACCAATTACCTTCAGAAGTCACATAATTTGTGAAATGATGTCCACCTGTGTGCAATCTGATCTGTCATTGCATATACACCCCTCTATGAAAGGGCCCAGAGGCTGCAACACCTAAGCAAGAGGCAACACTAACCAAACACTGCCATCAAGACCAAGGAACTCTCCAAACAGGTAAGGGACAATGTTTTTGAGAAGTACAAGTCAGGGTTAGGTGTTAAAAAAATATCCAAATCTTTGATGATCTCTAGGAGCACCATCAAATCTATCATAATCAAATGGAAAGAACATGGCACAACAGCAAACCTGCCAAGAGACGGCCACACACCAAAACTCACGGACCGGGCAAGGAGGGCATTAATCAGAGAGGCAGCACAGAGACCTAAGGTAACCCTGGAGGAGCTGTACATAGGACACCAATAAGCCGTACGCTCCATAGAGTTGGGCTTTATGGCAGAGTGGCCAGAAGAAAGCCATTACTTTCAGCAAAAAACAAAATGGCGCGTTTTGAGTTTGTGAAAAGGCATGTGGGAGACTCCCAAAATGTATGTAGGAAGGTGATCTGGTCTGATGAGACTAAAATTGAACTTTTTGGCCATCAAAGAAAACGCTATGTCTGGCGCAAACCCAACACATCACATCACCCAAAGAACACCAACAGTTGGGATGTTTTTCAGCAGTCGGGACTGGGAAACTGGTCAGAGTTGAGAGAACGATGGATGGTGCTAAATACAGGGATATTTTTGCGCAAAATCTGTACCACTCGGTGTGATTTGAGTCTAGGATGGAGGTTCACCTTCCAGCAGCACAATGACCCTAAAAACACTGCTAAAGCAACACTTGAGTGGTTTAAGGGGACACATGTAAATGTGTTGGAATGGCCTAGTCAAAGCCCAGACCCCAATCCAATAGAAAATCTGTGGTCAGACATAAAGATTGCTGTTCAACAGTGGACAAACCATCCAACTTGAAGGAGCTGGAGCAGTTTTGCAATGAGGAATGGGCAAAAATCCCAGTGGTAAGATGTGGCAAGCTCATAGAGACTTATCCAAAGCGACATGGAGCTGTGATAGCCGCAAAAGGTGGCTCTACAAAGTATTGACTTTAGGGGGTAAACAGTTATGCACATTGACTTTCTGTTATTTTGTCCTATTTGTTGTTTGCTTCACAATAATAAAAAAAACATCTTAAAAGTTGTGGGCATGTTCTGTAAATTAAATGATTCAAATCCTCAAACAATCCATGTTAATTCCAGGTTGTGGGTCAACAAAACACGAAAAATGCCAGGGGGGGGGGGGGGGGGGGGGTGAATACTTTTGGAAGGCACTGTAAGTGTTTTGTGGGAATAATACTCACTCATGAAATTGGTTCTGCTTCACCTTTGCCTCACAGCCGTATTGTACACATATAGATTTCAGGCACTATAGGAAAAATATATAATGCTCCAAATAGTGTTATAATATTTAAAACCACTTTAAAAACAAAATAACAAGCCTTGGACGATTACTCACATGTTGGGGTGCAACAGCCTGCACCAATAAGGCAAGTATCTGAATGTAAACTCCTGTGTCACTGTGTATTGTAAATGTGACACTCCAAGTATCTCTCACCCGCCCATTAATGATCTACAGAACCTCCCGTCAGCTCTTGGAAGCTCCAGTACGTGCTTTGGCCACACTTCTTGCCGTGTTTTTTCTTGGTGATTGACTTTATCCAGGGTTGAGGCGGCACGTCACTTTACTAATACCTCTAAACCACATACCTCACTTTCTGTTTAAAGGGGTTGTAAACCCCTTTAAATGCGAATGCATTAAAGTGGATGTAAACCCCAAAAATGTTAATTTTTTTTGTCTGGCACAATATAGAGTATGGGATTTCAGATCAGCTGTGCCCAGTCTTGCCACAAAGAGTTAATCCAGCTCTGAGCAATCCTCATCTTTTTTCAGTGAAATAAAATGGACAAACTGTGAAAAACTGTCCGTTTTTAATTCCCACCCCCACTCCTTTCTTCAGCAGCTCTGCAAGGATTGGCTGTTCCACACCTCAGCATGATTTGGCATGCTGAAGTCATGTGGGGACTTTTCTGGGTTTTGACTGGACGTTAGTGATCATAGCAGAAGTTTAGTGTAAGAAATACACAGGAGAAAATACATGTTGATAAGAGGAGTGTAGAGATGGGCGGGGGGTCTACTGACATCACGACTCCACCCACTGAGCCCTGGAAAACAGACCCACCCACAAAATCTGCAGTTTTTCGGGTCTCATAGCAGACAGAGGGGAGACATTTAAAAGATAAGTATACATGCAGGAGGCATGTATATCCTTCTAGATAACCAATATTGCAGTGCACTTAAACGTGGGGTATGCCTGTAGTTTAGAAAGGATGAGAGTGGGTTTACATCCACTTTAAGGTGAAAAAGCTTGAGGCTTTACAATCACTTTAACCTTCTACACACCTGCTGTGATATTGGCATGCTGCCAAGAACTATATGATGTGTACAATATGGCTGTGCGATGAAGCCGATCCGATAATGGGTGTATTATTTCTATGAACTGCATGTTATCTGAACTTTTAGTAGGGTCATATAGTGTGAAGCTCAGCTCAGGTGGTGGACAGTTTGCTGGTGTTTTGAAGATTTCCACATTTATATGAGATTGATGATAAGAATATTCATGAACTGTAAGATGTATTCAATTATAGAGACTTATTTTGTTTGCATATACACAGATCACTTATGGTGTTTATGTGTATTGGTGGTTATAAGTTTTATTTTCTTGTGATATGGTTTTTGCATTGAGATATGTGATTGCTGCGCTATCAACCTTTGTATAACACAATTTTCAGAGCACTAATTTAGCACTTTAGGGGTGAGCTGCAGTATTTGATAAATTATAAACACATAATAGCAGGCAGCTAGTATTTCCAGCCTGAGCTCAGAAATGGTAGTCCCAATATTTGTCTTGTACAGTTACAAGTCATGCAAACTGAAAACCGTGTAGTATTATTATTATACAGGATTTATATTGCACCAACAGTTTGCGCAGCTCTTTACAACATGAGGGCAGACAGTACAGTTACAAAACAATTCAATACAGGGGGAGTCAGAGGGTCCTGCTTGTTAGAGCTTACAATCTAGAAGGGAGGGTCAAGTGATACAAAAGGTAATAACTGTGGGGGATGAGCTGATGAAGAAAATAAAAGTACAGTTGTTAGGTAGGGGCAGAATAGGCTTCTCTGAAGAGGAGGGTTTTCAGGGATTGTCTAAAAGCAAACAGAGGGAGATAATTGGACAGATTTGGGTAGCAAGTTCCATAGAATTGGAGAGGCTCAGAAAAAGTCCTAGAGATGAGCATGGGAGGAGGTGACAAGGGAGCTAGAGAGCAGGAGGTCTTGGGAGGAACGAAGAGAACAATTAGGTTGGTATTTTGAGGCTAGGCTAGTGATGTAGCTGGGGGCTGAGCTGTGGATGGCTTTGTTAGTATTTTGAATTTAATTAGTTGGGTGAGTGGCAGACAATGGAGGGATTGGCAGTAAGGTGGATGAGTCTGGCAGCAGCATTCATGATGGACTGAAGGGGGATAGACTATGTAAAGGTAAGCCAATGAGGAAGGAGTTGCAGTAGTTGAGGTGAATTCTGTGTATTATATACTTTATGGAGTTCCGCTTTAAGTACCGTATTTATCGGCGCATAACACGCACCTCAAGTTTAGGAGGGCATTTTAAGGAAAAAAAGTTTGAGGGAAGTTTAGGGGAAAAAAAAACTTACATTTAAGCGTCATTTGCAGCTTGCCCAGCGTCATTTGCAGCTTGCCCAGCGTCATTTGCAGCCTTGACCAGCGTCATTTGCAGCCTTGCCCAGCGTCATTTGCAGCCTTGCCCAGCGTCATTGGCAGCCTTGCCCAGCGTCATTTGCAGGCTTGCCCAGCGTCATTTGCAGCTTGCCCAGCGTCATTTGCAGCTTGCCCAGCGTCATTTGCAGCTTGCCTACGTTTAAATTTCCCGCCGCCGAGACAGACCGCGCGCCGCCGGAAAAGGCCGAAGCGCCGCCGGAAAAGACCGAGCCGGCTGTTCAGCTCCGCTCGCGGTCCCACCTCCCTGCTGTTTCGGGAGCGAGCGCAGGGAGGCGGGACTACGAGCGGAGCCGAACAGTCGGCTCGGTCTTTTCCGGCGGCGCTCGCTATTTTTCGGCGCTGTTCACTATTTTTGTCACTTTTTTTTGGGGGGTATCTGCTTATAACACGCACCCATGACTTTCCCCCGATTTTAAGGGGGAAAAAGTGCGTGTTATACGCTGATAAATACGGTACTCCTTGCCCCACTTACATGCCACATTTGAGGTGGGAGTGGGTACTTACTTTAGAGAGGGACTTCCTGTCCCACTTCCTCGTTCCGCTTTCAGGCCGCCTAGGCGACTCCTTCTAGGACACGTCACAGGTCCCAGAAGATTGCCTGTCCACTCGGAGAGCGCAGCGCAATTCATGCCCGGCCATGAAGCCACAAGCTGTCACGGCCAGGGGCCCACAGTCCCAATGACGGCGCCATAGAGAGGAGGGGGGAGAGGAGCGGGGGACAGGCAAGTAAGTGGCTGTTTATTAAAAATTAGCAGGTATACTTTTTGTAGCTGCTGACTTTTAATAAACTGAAAAAAGCCCGAAACTCCTCTTTAAAAACTGGTATTTTGCCATAGTCACATTTGGCAAATAGATGCAATGTACATTTTAGGAGCAATATGCAAAAAAGTAGAATTGTTATGGTGACCTTTTTGTTTTTTTCACCCAGATTACACAGGAGTGGACTGCACAGAAACCGTCATTCCCCAAGTTTCAATATCAAATGCTTCATTCCACATAGAGTCACAGACGCAGTTTTCTCGCTACTTCAATGAGTTTGAAGAATTACAGATGCTGGGCAGAGGTGCCTTCGGGGCTGTTATCAAGGTAATTGTTTTTTTTTTTTTTTTTTACTTTCCGTTTGTTAAAAGATTTTTAAAGGAAATACAAATATAGGTAGTTACATTGGATATTGATATACAATAGAAAAACATTCTAGCACTGGCTTATAGCATCACAAGCAATCGTCAATAAACTCTGTAAAGCAAAGGTCCAGTGTGTGGTATATGGACATTAATATGTACCAGCAAATTTGACTTGAGTAGCATTTAAATTAAACATCTCGCAAAATTGTAATGGTTAATGCCCTGAGGTGATGTATAAAGACAGTGAATACGTCATCCAGCACTAGATCGACAGTGGAATCAAGTCGATGAAATCCACCTTATCGAAAGTAGTGTGAGTAAAACTTTAAATAAGAAAGGAAAAAAAGAGATAATGAACCATAGAGAGGGAGAGAGATAAGAAGGGGAAGGTGACTGGATGTGATCCCTTGTGCCAGACCAGGCCAAAAAAAAACCATATAGTGCAAAGGGAAGTGAAAAGTACATTTCCACATACAGAATTAGGGTGGATCCAAAAGATGCCAGGGACACCATATTTTATAATATTTAGAAATCATGTTCTTAAGCCGAGCTGTTAAATATTTCATGTTGTAGACATCGTGGATACATTTGTGGAGATCTGAAGAAGAAGAAGTTGTTTGTTGTTTCTACTGTTTCATGTACACTGGCAGCTCCTAAACTTGAGTTTAGGAGCTGTTGGTGTTTTTTTGGGCAAAGCTTCTAAACTCAACTCCATAAAAGCCTATGTGTCAATGTACAGGTTTGATTAAACCTCCCTCTCCTGAATGCAGAAGAATCACATTTAGGAAAGGAACGTTGTGACCGTCGGCCGTGGGAAAACACAAATCGCGGCATAAACCCGTTTCCCAGCGGTCAGGGCAGGCTAGTGTACATGTAGCCTGAAGCTATTAAGCACCGTTGCATGGACAGAATCCATCTGGTCCGTACTGGTAGCGCTGGACAGAGAGGAGAGAAAGCAGCAGGGATTTCAAATCCCCGCACCATTGTGGTGGCTGGGGGGAGCCTTGACAGCTCAGGATCACGGGAGGTAAGATCAGCAGGGATCAGGGGTGGGGAGGGGATCCAGTGTTTAGTCACCTTTTTACAGTTTTTTTTTTAAAGGTGAGCTTACACTTAAGGGGGCCGTTTAGCCTCCAGGTAAGCGTTGTTTCCCTTTATTGCAGAATATCTCTGTTTTGCCATTCATTCAGGTTTTAGGAAGGGACCAAATTTCAAAGAGTACCTTTATGTGTGGTTTTCCATATGCAAGCAGTGTTTCTACATTAGAAATAGCCTTTTTTACTCTCAAGGTTTGTACATTTTGATTGTATGCCCTAAATAAAAATGTAAATAGATTTTTCTGCTGGCTAATATTGTTTAATAGTAAAAGTAGTGAATTGTCCCTCCCATTGAACACCTTCCAAATTTGCTATATAGCTGAGTGCTTATCATTTTAAATGTACAGTACATGTCTTTGGTTAGCAGGTTAGACATAAAAGCCTCACAAAGATTTAGGCCAGAAGTCTCAAACTAGTGGCCCTTCAGCTGTTTTAAAACTACAAGTCTCATGTGGCATTCCAAGGCTGATAGTTACAAGCATGACTCCTACAGGCAGAGGCATGATGGGACTTGTAGTTTTGCAACAGCTGGAGGGCCGCTAGTTTGAGAACCCTGATTTAGGCTAAGACCTTGTTCATGCCCATTGCTTTGTCAAATGCACTAGCAGCCCTTCGCGTTATGATGAAAGTAATACAGCTTTACTCCAAATATCCTACATTATGTGCTTTCAACTTGCTTACTTACAGGTTCAAAACAAGCTGGATGGCTGCTACTATGCAGTAAAACGAGTTCAGATCAATCCTGCCAGCAAACAGTTCAGGAGAATTAAAGGCGAGGTGACATTACTGTCCAGACTGAACCATGAGAACATAGTGCGATACTACAATGCCTGGATTGAGAAGCATGAACTTCCATCTTCTACCACTCCTAAATCTCCTGCAGTATGTGGTGAGAAGAAGGTTCAGGTAAAGACGGAGCAGCTTGTGAAGAATGAACTGGGACTGATAGATGATGTGGAGGCCAATGCTCCAGCCCCAATCATGAGCAGCTCTGTTGAGTGGAGCACCTCCTGCGAGCGGTCCTCCAGTGCGCACTGTAACACCTCCGATCAGGACTCCAGTGATGAGGATGACGATGAAGAGGGTGTCTTTTCACCATCTTTCTTGTAAGTCTGCTGTTTGTTTGATTCCTGTTGTATTTTCCTTTTGTAACACCATTAGAACAAAATGGAAACTGGATGAAGTAGATCCCAACAGTATTTCTTACTATTTGGTCTGCTTGCTTAAATTGTTTTTTCTTTAAAGAGTATGTAGGTTATTGTTGCTGGCTGGGTCTATGATTTTTCTTTAACACAGATGTAAACAACACCAAACCAAAGTACTAACCCTTCCCCATTCCGCCAATGGTTGGCATAACTGTACCTAGAGGAAACCCTTGCACAACTGACACGTGCATAGGAACTCCAGGCAGGCAATATGTTGGTGGGGATTTAACCCAGCACCTTATGATAATTAATAACCCCCACCCCCCCTTCCCCCAATTACCTAGTATATGACATTGGAAAAGCTATTACGTTAAAGTGGAAGTAAATCCCCCTATCGTTTTCAGCCAAGGAAGCTGCCATCTTTGCCTCTGTTTAATCTTCAACTGCCACAGTGCTGCACATGTGATCCGTTATGACACCAGCCATTGGATGGTTTGACTGTTTGGTTGAGAGCATAGCCAATGTGCTGTTAGCATTCACGGCATGCCTTTTTTTTTAGACTGTTAAATTGATGGGTTTACTTCCGCTTTAACCTGCAGGTGAGTATTCTGAGAAGTCAAAAGTAAGTTATGCTGCCGCCCAGGGTCTATATGGAAAACTGTACACTCTGCATTATATTATTAAAACTATTTATCCCTGCCCCCGTTCTTTTGTTATCCTCTTTCTTCCAGGGCAGGAACAGACTCAGATAGTGAAATTATTTTTGAAAATGAGGATGAAAATAGTCCTGATCAGGTAAAGACTATGGTTTTTATAGGAACTATTATATCTGTTTGTTATTGAGTAAGAAAGCATGTATTATAGGATCTGAAATTATAGTTTGTAATGTCAAAGCCCTAAAAATCTTATTTGTGCACTAAAATAGGGAACAATAGGCTATCGCCATAAAATTCCCACACTCCCCAATGTATTTTTCCCCATGCTGTTGAAGATCCTGGGGTTTCTATTGAGCCTTTTATGGGGCACAGCAGTTGTCTTATCCTGAGAATACAAGGATTGGATAATGAGTATCTCTCTGTTGGTTCTCTTCTCATATACATCAGTGTAATCCAAACTCTTTCTTCAGAGATTGATATAGGGTTAGCATGTGTAGGTGCCACATTCAGTGGGTGTATTGAACATACATAATCCACCTTCATATACTGACTAGATGGATATGCTGTCAGCTGTTAGTAATCAGCTCTGACCGGCTTCTTTCAGCACATGAGGATTCTCAGCCCTTTCCAGGTTATATACATGTAGGTATGGCATGCATGTGGACATGAAATAGATGCAAAGATAATGCAGGAGATCCGTAGTCCTGATAGGCAAGAAAGGATGAAAAGAGTTAAAAACAGTATTTCTTTTTCATACATCATGGGACACAGAGTTAGGCTAATATTCATTATCTGCTTGGGTTATACTTCATCTACAGGGGAATGGACACTGGTAGACCAAAGGTCTTTAAACAGGAAGTGATCCCCTATATAACCCATCCCATACAGGAAGTACTTCAGTTTTTTTTACCAGTGTCTGTAAGGTGGGTGGCATGGTTGTTTGAGCTCTCTGAGCTCGAGGTCTCTAGTCCCACAAACAGTTCTTAAATGAATCAAGGGATTGACCGATCGGATCCATTTGACACAGGCTCTATATGCTTAGATAAATGGTGCCCGAGCCTCGCAAAGAAGACTCAAGATCCTGCAAGGTTTTGCCTGTAATGCGGCCTCCGGGTGCTGGACCCTGCGAAGTGGAATCCTGGACACCAAAGCACTAAGGCATTCCTGCAGGGTGCTGTACAGGTCCAAGGGAGTGGACCCTAAACATGAAAAGGGTACCCAGTCATTGAAGGTCCTCAAGTGACAGGAACCTGCCATGAAGGGTGAAGATTGAGCTCTTAGTTTCTAAGCTGCCCTGTGCCTGGACGGGTAAGTGAAACCCCTTTATTTAATATTGTGGGGTGTCCCAGTAATTGTAACAAGCTAGCTAGAGGCCGGACACCTGTGTGTGGTGACCATACGGGGGAGTTTTAGTTTAGCTGTGGGTGTTTGCAAAGTGTACCTTTTTTGCTTGTGTCTGGCTATTTTTTACCGGTATGATGGCACACAACGATACGCCATTTTGCCTTGGTTCACTATGGCGCACGTGCGTTCGCAAGAGTCCCGCTGTGCTCAGCAGTTGTTTGGCGGACATGGTGGATGTGGCTTTGCCGAACATGAGCGGTAGCCTTTATTTGGGCATATGAAGATTCACGCCATCCGCGAATACAGCCACGCCCTTTTCGCCGGGACCGCGCACGTATGCACAGAGCGTTCCGGCGGCGTATTTAATCTGTTAATCTGTATATGCCAAGCATGCAGTGCTTCCAGGCAGCTGTGGGACACAGATCAGACTCGAACAGGCACTTGCAGCGGGTCATTTCTCCTTACCCGGGTCACGTGAGTCACCAAGTGTTGCTTGGCAGGCTAAAGGTGCTTAGCAGGATTGTTGCATAGGGGATTGGTGAGGGTCTCCCTTCTGCGGTGTTTTAGTACTACACCCAAGTACTCTTTTTGTGGCTAGTAAATGTCTTCAAAAAAGAGGAGTGGGACTAACACTACAGGAAAGGGCACACCTATGTCATCAGTAGTTCCTGATAAACCTCGTCGTATTCCTAGTGTTGTATCCCCTGAAAGACCAGAGGCTTCCGGGGCAATTTGAGCTGCTGTGCCTATCTGGTATTGTGCCTACAGTCAATGCTGCTGCTTCACCTTTTATCACCAAGGATGAACTGTCCTCGGCCCTAGCTGGGTTAGAGCACAGGACATATGTGCAGACTTTTATGGCTTAAGAACTGGTCAGCCGAGTTTCCTTGTGAAAAGTTATTGGCAGGTTTCCCCTTTCACTGGGAACGTTTATTTGGTGATCATTTGTACAAATATATCCAAAATATTTCCGGAGGGAAGAGTTCTCTACTTCCTGTGAAGAAAAGCACCAGGCGTCCTTCGTTTAAAACTTCACTCAAATGTCTCAAATGCCATAGCAGTTCCGCCGCCAACAGGGCGCTAGGGCCAGGGGCAAGCCGCAAGGCTAGGGCCAGAAAAAATTCTTAACCCAGCACCAAGCCCTCCTTTTGGGGGGACGCCCCTGCTCCATCGGGTGGGGGGAAGGCTGCTGCACTTTGCGAGAACAATAATTCAGGATGAGTGGGTCACCTTAATTATATCCCACAGTTACAAGCTGAAGTTGTGGGGGGTTCCCCTTCAGAGGTTAAGATCCAGCGTTCCCTTGGATCTTCCAAAAAGGAGACTTATTGCTTCAGGCTCTACATCATTTAGGGCATCAAGGAGTGATTGTACAGGTTCCTGTATCCGAAAGAGCAAACCTGTTTGTTTTACGGTTTAAAAACCAAACAGGGTCACAAGGCCCATTTTTGGAGCCAAGATCCCTGAACCAGTATCTACTAATCCAGTCCTTTCGGATGGAGTCTGTCCACTCAGTTATAGCCTCGCTCTAGATGGAAGACTTTTTAGACTCCATCGATATAAAGGACGCATATTTACACGTACCTAGCTTTCAGCCTCATCAGAGGTTCCTGCGATTTGCAGTAGAGGAAGGTCATTTTCAGTCTGTGGCTCTACCCTTCAGGCTTGCTACAGCTCCCTGGGTGTTCACAAAGGTCCTAGCACCAGTACTGGGTCTTTTAAGGGCTCAAGGGATCCTGGTGCTCGGGTATCTGGACGACCTTCTGCTCAGAGAAAACCTGCGAAAGGGAAGATCCTTCCTCCCGGTAACTTGGTAGTACTGACTACAGATGCCAGTCTCTCAGGCTGGGGAGTGACCCTAGAAGGGCTCACAGCTTAGGGGAAATGGTCAAGGACAGAACAGGTCCTGCCCATCAACGTCCTGTAATTACGAGCAGTATGCCTAGCCCTACGGTCCTGGACGGCAGAGCTTCAGGACTGGCCTATCAGGATTCAGTCCGACAATGCCACTGCGGTGGCCTATATAAATCACCAAGGTGGCACCAGAAGTCGTTTAGCTCTGAAGGAGGTGAACCACATAATAGCCTGGGCAAAGGGACATGTGCTGGTTCTATCGGCAGTCCATATCCTGGGAGTAGAGAACTGGAAGGCAGATTATCTCAGCCACCAGCAAATCTGCCCAGGGGAATGGTCCCTACACCCAGGAGTGTTCGTGGAAATTTGCCAACGTTGGGGATGGCCAGAGGTCGACCTACTGGCATCCAGGTTCAACAACAAGCTACAGCACTTTGTGTCACGAACAAGAGATCCTCTGGCAATTGGAGCAGATGCTCTGGTAGTTCCATGGAGCCAGTACTCCCTGGTTTATGCTTTCCCTCTGATCCCTCTCCTTCCACATTTGTTGCGCAGGATTCGGGGAGAGGGAGCTCCAGTCATTCTGGTGGCACCAGCCTGGCCCAGAAGGCCCTGGTTCCCAGAGATTGTGAGACTGACAATAGACGGGCCATGGGTGCTTCCATGGCGCCCCGATCTACTGTCTCAAGGTCCTATATTCCACCCCGATTTACAGTCTCGGCATGGCAATTGAAGCCAGGGTGTTAAAGGACCATGGCATCTCGGGACCAGTGGTGTCTACCCTAGTGAATGCTAGAAAAACTGTCACTAGGAAGATCTATCATAAGGTCTGGAAGTCTTATATTGTTCGGTGCAAAGCCAAAAAATTGCATCCTCGGAAATGCGTGATTGGAAGAATTGTCTCTTTTCTACAGTCAGCTGTGGAGATCAAATTGACTTTGAGTACAATCAGAGGTCAAGTTTCCTTTAGCCTCCCATTCACTGGTCCGAACCTTTATGCAGGGGGCAACTTGCTTGCTTCCCCCCCATTAGGTCGCCTATGTGTCCTTGGGACTTGAACTTGGTGCTGTCTGTGTTACAGAAACAACCATTTGAACCTATTAATGAAATTCCATTAGACTTGCTTTCACGCAAGCTAGTCTTCCTGTTGGCTATCAGCTCAGCTAGAAGGCTGTCGGAGTTGGCAGGCCTTTCATGCAGGGAACCGTACTTGATCCTTCACCACGAGAGGGTCGTGTTATGACCTGTTCCATCCTTTTTGCCAAAAGTGGTTTCGGCCTTTCATTTAAATCAGGACATTATTTTTCCTTCGTTTTTCTCTCAGCCTCTTTCGTCGGAACAGAGACTACTGCATTCTTTGGACGTTGTCCGGGCAGTCAAGGTTTATTTGTCTAGATCTGCAGAGATCCGAGGATCAGACTCCTTTTTTTGTTTTACCAAAAGAACCAGAGAAGGGGCAGGCAGCTTCCAAAGCTTCCATTGCCAATTGGGTCCGTCAATTGGTCATTCAGGCCTATAGTCTGAAACGTAAAGTTTCTCCCTTTAGGGTGAGAGCTCATTCTACCAGGGGTGTAGGAACCTCCTGGGCTTTTCGCCATCAGGGATCTGTGGCTCAGATTTGTAAGGCTGCTGCTTCCTGGTCTTCAGTGCAGACGCTCACAAAATTTTTATCAAGTCGATGTTCGAGCAGCCAAGAAATCGGCTTTCGGACGCAGTGTACTGCGGGCTGCCATATAAGTTCTGATGGCTATTGTTTGGCAGGGTGTCTCCCTCCCCTCAAGGCTATTGCACTGGGATGTCACAGCAGGTAATGAATATTAGCCTAACTCTGTGTCCCATGATGTATGAAAATAGGATTTTTTTGTCATACCTACCCGTAAAATCCTTTTCTTTGAGTACATCATGGAACACAGAGGTCCCTCCCCTCTTTTTGAGGACTCAGTGCTTGCTACAAAACTGAAGTACTTCCTGTATGGAAGGGGTTATATAGGGGATCATTTCCTGTTTAAAGACCTTTGGTCTACCAGTGTCTATTCACCTGGAGATTAAGTATAACCCAGCAGGTAATGAATATTAGCCTAACTCTGTGTCCCATGATGTACTCAAAGAAAAGGATTTTACAGGTAAGTTTGATGAAAAAAAATCCTATTTTTATTTAAATAATGTCTGTTTTTTGATGCATAGTACTTGGCAAACGGAATCGTACACAGTTAGAGCCCATTCACACTGGGGCAAGGGCCACATTAGCGGTAAAGTGCCGCTAGTTTAAGCGCCGCTTTATCGCTGTTATAGAGGCGCTTTTTGGCCGCAAGCGGTGTGCTTTTAACCCCACTAGCGGCCTAGGAAAAGGTTAAAACCAGCCACAAAGCGGCTCTGTAAAAGCACCGCTGCAAAAGCGCCGCTGCAGAAGCTTCGGCAGCGCTGCCCATTGATATCAATGGCAGGGGCGATTTAGGAGCGGTGTGTACACCGCTCCCGCACCGCCCCAAAGATGCTGCTTGCAGGACTTTTTTTTTCGGTCCTGCACTCAGGCTTTCACACTGGGGAGGCTTGAGAGGCGCTTTTCAGGCGCTATTTTTAACGCTAAAATGCCTGAAAAGTGCCTTCAGCGTGAAAGGGGTCCTAGGGATTACTTGTTTTACAAGCCATGTAGGACCTGGAAAGTACACTCTAATCAGCAATAATGTATTCAATGTATATAGTTGAGCCAGAGTTCATTTTAAAAGAACAGTGTAGATATCTAAATTGAGAAGCCTCTTAATCTTTTATCTTGACCAGCCTGACCTGAATTATTGATATTGTGTTGTATTGATTACTGTCTTTCTAAACAGGATGAAGAGTGTGTTGAGGGCAAAGCATCACTGTCTGAAGTGGCCACACAGGCTGTGCATTGCCTCTACATTCAGGTGTGATATTGCCAGGTGGATTTTAACATTTTTATAAGGATAATTCCTTGATGATTTTATACACATTCTTGTTTTTCTGGGTGCTTTTGGGCTTGTTTTGTCTGCACTGGCAGCTCCTTTCCTTGTCTCAGTTAAAATGGAACTAAAGTTCATATTTAGAAAAATTGCTAGAATTAGAGTTTTTGGCAAAAGAGACATGTAGTCTGTCAAAAAAAAAAACTTCTTTCCATTGCTCTTAGCAGTGTACACCCCTGGCCTATCCTTGGCATCACATCACTGGAGGATGGCACAGCATAGGGCAAGAGCCCCCCTGTCCTGCGAGTAGTAGCGTCCTGCTTTTGAATAAAACCTGTTCCAAGGGCAATCCGTCAGCAACTTTTGCTGATTTCCTTCCTAATGCTGGCTACGTAAGGCCTAACATTTGGAAGTGACGTGACCCTTGCTTTAAGGCATTTGGCGATTATGGAGGCTGAGTGATAGCTATTACTTGGCAGTGCTGAAAATGCTTGTTTTCATATGTGGGGATTTTCCAGCATGTTGAAATATTTGCACTGTTGCTCAGCAGTCATTCCATGTACCCCATACACACATTGTATGGTCAGATGGCCGAGAAAGAGTTGTGTACCACAAAGCATTGGTGAGCATTTCCTTTTGTCAGATGCAGTCATTTTGGAAAATCTCAATTGCTTCCTTAACTTTTTTTAAACTTAAGTGTTTCCTCTTTTTGACATGGCTTCAGTACTTTAAATCCCTGACTTTGGAAACAGCATGTAGAGAACGTCAGAATGCCTTACCTGTACACATTCTCAGCTCGGTGCCTCAGAATATATTAAATACATTGAATCTGTATTGCAGACAGGCATATAGGATTTTTAGAGATGAGGTTAGCGATGACAATGTGCATATTCTTCCACCGGTGTTTCCTATATCTACTGAGGCTTTTTTGTCCTTTAAGTCTGAAATGACAGGTTTGGGCAGTTTTTTTGTTGCCAGGCTGGAGCTCATCAGCAATATATTTGCATGGTATTACTATTGCCAAATCTTAATTAGAGAAAAATGGTAAATGCCGAGTGCTTTTTCAGCCTGGAGCAATGCTCAACAGTGATGTGACAATAAGACTCCACTACTGCCACCTAGAAAACTGGGTGGGACAGCAAAGGTCTGAAATCTGGAAACCTTTTAAAAGGCTGTGTTTCTGTTTTCTTTAGATGGAATACTGTGAAAAAAGCACTTTACGGGACACTATAGATCAAGGATTATGTCTGGACACCAGTCGCCTTTGGAGGCTCTTTCGAGAGATTTTAGATGGCCTGGCCTACATCCATGAACAGGTAACTATGGAAATTGGTGACAATATACCAATGTGATACATGATGATGTAGAGGAAAATATTATGTCAACATACCTTCTAAATGGTGTTGGATGGGTTAGCATTTGAAGCTTGGGTGATAACATCCGCTATTTAAATAGTAATTGATTGTGACAAATATGGGTTGAGATTGTTATGCCTAGTACACACAGGCGGAAGGTCGGGAGACATTGACCTGTTCAATAAAAAACGTCTGACACTCGGCCCGTGTGTATGTCAGCCGATCCGACAGAAGCCAGCTGTTTGGCTGACTTCTGTTGGACAAACATGCTGGAAAACCAGCAGCCAACAGGCTCAAGATCAGTGCTCTCAGTCAGTGGCTTAGAGTGTTCTTGCAGATGGGTGCTGTCCCCTGTCAGAATACCATAGCTCAGCGGGGGAGATTGCTGTACTAGCGTTGGATTGTTAGTATAGAAGCTCCGGCCAGAGATGTCACTTTTTTTTTTCATTCAACCCTCTGGGCTGAACGAAAAAAGACTATTGGTGTGTACCAGGCTTTAGTCAATTACAAGTGTCATTGTGTTAGAACCTGTGATCAATTTCCTCTAGCCAGAGGTTCATTAATCTATTATTTTTTTCCATTACATTATTTTGATGTAGTTCAAAAGTGGCCAAGGAAGTAGTACTAAATGCAGAATCCTTGAACCTTTGCTAATCTTTAGGGAGATTCTGTATCTCTGTGGAACCCCCTTGGGTCCAAAGTCCAAGCTGTACTCGGGGGGCTTGACACCTTTCCAATTTGCGAATTAAGTTTATCTAAAGCAAAAAAACATCTTTTTAGTTGTTTATACGGTAGGGAAGGGTTAGAGCTCCCTGCCAGGTGTTATTGCTATCTGTGTACCCATTGGTTGAAATCACTCTTTCTTTTTGTCCCACTGATCATTTTCTCTGGCACTAAAAGGGAGGGAAAATCAAAATTTTGAGTTGTCCCTAGAACAGGAATAAAGAGGAAATCTTCCAATAGAGGGACTTGTTCCTGTGACCACTAAATGGGGTCCTCATCACTTTTGCTTTACTTTAAACCCTGCTGCTCCATGCATTGGCCCCACCTTTGTAATTCAACTGCCATATGTCCAAGGCTTTGCTGTCACCTGAGGCTGTGAGATTTAAATGACAAGGTTGGAGTTTAGTGCCAGGAAGGGGAAGGATTGAGTCGCCACTCAGGCAGGCCTGATGAATACAACATTGTTACCCTTGACCCTTAAGACCAGCCTTTTTCAACCAGGGTGCCTTCAGCTTCCTTCAGGTGTGCCTTGGCAAATTGCCCAAAAATCAGCAGGTGGATCAAGCCTGCCTTTTAGTTACACTAAGCCACAGGTTTTCATTGTGCACCATTACAACCTTTCAGTCACCAGCATCCTAACAACCAATGACGCCCTTGGTAGATAAGGAGGATGTCAGGCCCCTGCACAGCATCCTTGTTTGCTAATCCCCTGCCCCTCTCCATCAGCACTGGGGTCACATTGCCTGAGAGAGAATAGAAACTCTGGGATACTAGTCAGTACCAGGGTGCAAAGGTGTATATGCTTTAGAAGAATAAACCCTTTGTAACGTTGGCTGTCTGATGTGTGTGGATGTTGCTTTGTTATGTAAATATATTCATTTCATTTTTTACACTATAAAATGGGGAGCCTCAAGATTGTGCAGAAATTTAAAGGGTGCCTTGACTGAAAAAAGGTTGAGAAACAATGCTTTACACCAGAACAGGTTCCCTCAAAGTGTATAAAGCAAAAAATCTGGCACAGACTATTTTCTCTTTTGCATTACAGGGGATGATTCACAGAGACTTGAAGCCTGTTAACATCTTCTTAGATTCAGAAGATCAGGTGAAAATAGGGGATTTTGGTCTGGCTACAGATCATCCAGCCTATGTAGTAAGTGTTTACTTTTCATTTTCACTATTCATCTCCACTCTTTGACATCAGTAGAATGCTGTAACAGTACAACCTTATGTGTTCTCTGCATAAAAGAGGTCAGAGCACAATATAGCACGTCACCAAATTCAGGATTGCCATGTGCTGGTACTATGGTTATAAGTTTTCTCAGCTGTGTTGGATTTTTCTCTTTTGCTTGTTTAAAGACTGACTCTACACAAGAAGAGGACCAAGGTCACACTGACTTTGTTAAAGTTGACCCTGAAGGTAATATATTATTCTTTTGTTGAAATCCACATAGTGACATCTTGTATAAGTACATAAATTACAGCCGCACTGCAGAAATGATAAACTGTGCCGTGCAACATAAAGTACCAATCTCTATATGTGCAATCCTACCAACAGAAAAAAATTGATTATAAAAATCACCCCTTGGTGATTTTTATTATCAATTTTTTTTTTTCTGTTGGTAGGATTGCTCTTGTAGAGATTGGTACTTTATGTTGCACGGCACAGTTTAATATTTAATATCCCAGCACATTATACTGCAATTTATACCTATACCAAGCCTGTATGTATTGTATCTCTTGGCACAACCCGTAAATGCCAATTTTTAACTTCCAAGCAAAATAAGTTAAAGTGGTTATAAACCCTTACAGAACCCTTTGACCTACAAGTAAGCCTAGATTAAGGCTTACCTGTAGGTCCAAGAAATATCTCCTTAACCTACATGGTTAAGGAGATATTTTACAAAAATAAGGGCACTGCTGTCTATGGCGCATGCGCGCCGTAGACAACGGCGCAGGTGCACTGGGCGCGCCGCAAGTGAAGGCAAACATGCCGTCAATTAGGGCTCCCGCGCATGCGCCGGAGTGACGTCATTGCTGCTCCGGCCACTCACAGCGCCGGAGCAGCGATACCTGGAAGGAAGATGGATGCTTCCTGCAACGGGACAGCGCTGACATCTCTGGCTCCTGTGTCAGTTAAGTGACACATAATGGGCTACTATGCGATGCATAGTTGCCCATTATGCTTTACCTTTGCAGGAAAACAAAGAGGAAGTAAACCTATCAGGGTTTACTTCCTCTTTAAGCTGGAAAAAAATATGTAGTTAAGAAAGTAAGAAAGTATTCACAAAATACCTTTTTCGTGGCAAAGATCAAAAATCTTAAATGCAAGCTGTTGGAGCACAGGGCTTATTGATCAGCTTGCTGACAGACAAGGAAGGATGTGTCAGATGCAGGCCTATTGATAGACTTGCGTAAATACCATTAAAGGGGTTCTAAGGTCAAACCTTTTTTAGCTTAATGCACCTGAGTCCTCTCTTGATCCAGTGCTGCACCCGTCTGCAGCCCTGCTCTCCTTTTTTCCTCTTCCCACAGATGACACAGCCAGAGGCTCTTGCTGCTGTCAGTCAAATCCTGTGAAGAGGGAGCCGGAGGCGTGGCCGACCCACACTGTCTGTATGTCTATGGACACACACAGCCCGGCTCAGGAGCACACCCACATGGGTGTCTCCTCACCACACAGCTTGCTGGGGGGGGGGGCATTCTTGGAGGAGGAGGAGCTGAGGTGGGGAGCCCCTGGGACAGAAGGTAAGGGACCGCTCTGTGCAATACCTATTGCACAGAGTAGGTAAGAATAACATGTATTTTAATTTGAAGAAAAAAAAAAACAAATGTGCCATGAGAACCACTTTAAAGACGCACTGTGCTTTTGGCCATATCAGCCCACCCCACAGCTATTATGTGCAAGATATAGAAAAAATAACATTGTTTCTTTAAACTGCCCTCACTCATTTTGAAGTGATAGTACAGTCCATGTACAGACTTCCTTTAGATTTGCCAATAACTATGCAGAATAAGATCTTACATAAACACTCCATTTATTTCTTATCCAGTGAGGTAGGTACTGGCACTATAGAGTAACATATCTTTAGGGACTGTACAGATTCCCTAAAGCCTGCTACATATTACAGTCACTAGTATGTTTTGTTATTTTGGCCCATGAGCTGTTTAAAACTGGGCTAAATAAGACTTGTATTTCCCAGGAAAACTCACTGGTATGGTGGGCACAGCGTTGTATGTGAGTCCAGAGGTTCAAGGCAACACCAAAGCTTCTTATAACCAGGTAATGAAAATAAGAACATGTCGACTGAATACATGCAGAATGTGCTGCAGCTGTCTTTTTCACATACAGTAACCATAAGCAGATTTCTGCGCTTTTGGTACATAAATCCTTCCAATACAATATCTGTCTTTTTATATCCAGAAAGTGGACCTCTTCAGTCTGGGAATCATATTGTTTGAGATGTCATATAGACCTATGGATACAAGCTCTGAGAGAATTACAGTATTAAGCACGTTAAGACAGGTACTCTTTATGATGCACCTATTTGCTTGTGTTAAAACTTGGTGTTGATTCATGTTCAATTGATGTCTTTTAAAAATTGTACATAATTAATTTATCCACAGACATAATCCTTACATGCAGAGCTTGCAATGTTTCTTGGTGGGCAGACTTAGTGTTTCTGAGTGCCCCTCCCAGACCAGTGCCTGTATTACCACTCTGCAGCTGGACAGTATGGCAGAGTTCAATTTATGAACAGAAAATGAAGCCACTGAAAATGAAAGAATAAACTTGTGAATATTTCAAGAAAGAATGCTAGTTCAGCTGTATTATGTGTCGTTTTCTAGATATTTACAGTTTAGCTTTAAAGTACATACTACAATATCGAGGCACAACTGTATGCCTTGCTGGACTTATATGCCATTATTTCCTCCATGTACCGTATATACTCGAGTATAAGCCAACCCGAATATAAGTCGAGGCACCTAATTTTACCACAAACAACTGGGAAAACGTATTGACTCGAGTATAAGCCTAGGATGAGAAATGCGCAGCTACTATAAGTGGAAAAGAGGGTCAACAATGCCCATTTGCAGCCTTACTGTGCCCATTTGCATGCCTCACTGTGCCCATTTGCAGCCAAAGGCCCCCCAAACTTCAAACTTGGTAGTTAATGGTTCCTAAATGCCCCCTAGCTGCAGCCAAAATTTGGGGTCTCTGGACCCAAAGGGTCCCGAAATGACATTGCTGCAGATGGACACAGTTGACCGACTTTGGGGCCCTGTATCTCGGGGGTCAAATTTGGGGTTCCTAGCACCAAGCGTCCCCGTGATATGGGGCCCCAAAGTCGGGTCAGAAAATGTCAAGCACTTTTCTGCAGCAGGGAATGACATTTTCCGAACCGACTTTGGCGCCCCGTATCTCGGGGCCACTTAGTGCTAGGAACCCCATCTTTGGATATGTTGTAGTGCTAGCAAAATGTGTAAAAGGGAGATACTGCGCCAAACAGAAAATATGTCTAGCTGCTAGCACGACAATCAGACTCAATTGTGCAAAACATAAAACATTAAAACGTGCAGCGCTTGTATGGATCAATACATCAAGGAAATATAAAAAGATAAATGTCACTGTTTTGCACAAAGCGGCACAGGAGATTGAAAGCCTGTGAGCAGCAGTGCATAACAGGTATATCTTATAATGAGAAAATCACTCGTGTAACGTGAGTGAGGAAAGGGGGATTTAGCAACCTATGTTGATGAGACGATCTAGCCGTGAGAAAGATCGCAGGCTCATAAGGTGTAAATCCAAGAAAAACGTGATAGAACACAGGCTATCAAAGACAGTGTGAATGTCTAGTGTGTAATAACGTTTCACAGTTCTAGACTCATGTAGTGATACAGTGTGATGTATCGACCGGCTAGAATGTTAATGCGATTACAAGTTTAGATGTGAATGTGTTAAATCAAACATAAAATAAAAAATGAAAAAAAATAGTTTAGCAAGGACGGGCTATTAAACCGTCCTAATAGAGTAGTGCAATACAGTGAGTGTATATATTAAAATTATGTATATAGTTCTGGTGTAGTTAACATCAGCCTAAGCAGTTATGCAGAACTGTACTGGTGCTTGCTTAGAATTCAACAACTAAACAATAACCCATGCAGTCAGGTTGAAATAGGCCCCAAATAATTTCTTATAAGGAATATAGTTATCAGATCTAAAACAGTTACGCTATGCGTTTTTGTGCAAAAATCGCATTTGTACAGCAAATGTTACAAATATAGGTATCCAAGAGCAGAGGCAGTAAACTGCGATTAAATGGTAATACAAATATATAGTCTAATTCCAAGGGATTGTGACTTTCGACTTGGATGTGCAATGTCAAAAATCGCAAGACATAAAATTGCAGTAAAAATGAGAGAAATAAAAAGTTGAAAGAAAATTGCATAGGAAATTGCCAGCATATTCAAACACTATCCTCTGAGGGAAGGCTTCTCGGATCTGTGGTCAGCCGAGTTACCATCTGTACAGAGATATATGGTTAAAATCCACGACATAAAAGGTGGGGAACCACCGTTATTACTACGGGAAGTGCTGTATTAGTCCAGAGACAATTATTTCAATGGGTTAGGTATAAGGTTCTATCAAGAGACCACAGACTGGTATGAAACACTGATGGTGTAGTCTCTGAAGACTCCCGAGGGGTCACGATCGAATATGCTTTCAAGCTGGGTCAATCTTCTCTAAGACAATCTATTCTTTGGGTATATAGATATGAAGTGGTGAAGGTACCCTTACCAGATCAGGTGGACTCACAGACCTCTCGGTGGTGAGTCAAACGAGCATATACCGGATCCACCGGATGTATCAGGATGGGGGTATAGATGAGCGTGTTCTCTGGAGGGGTTTCTTTTCCTTGGGTAACAAGTACCCTTGATACTCACCCCCAGCTATTCGTCCACTCCCAGGGTAGAAAGATGGAAAAAACTTTTGATCGCACACTCCGGCATGGATGGCTCAAAAGGAGAAAAAGAAAAGAGGGAGGCAACTCCTCATAGTGTAACTCCAAAAGTACGAAGTTTTTTTATTTTGGGATTCTTCAATCTCAATACACAATAAAATAGTAAAAAATGGTAAAAAAAAGCTTTTTTTCTTCAAACAGGCGTACCCCAGTTGAAGCCTATGCAGGCGAAACATGTAGGGTTGGATGCTTGCCTAAGCCACTTGAAGATTTATTTGCGCCTGTTTGAAGAAAAAAAGCTTTTTTTTACCATTTTTTACTATTTTATTGTGTATTGAGATTGAAGAATCCCAAAATAAAAAAACTTCGTACTTTTGGAGTTACACTATGAGGAGTTGCCTCCCTCTTTTCTTTTTCTCCTTTTGAGCCATCCATGCCGGAGTGTGCGATCAAAAGTTTTTTCCATCTTTCTACCCTGGGAGTGGACGAATAGCTGGGGGTGAGTATCAAGGGTACTTGTTACCCAAGGAAAAGAAACCCCTCCAGAGAACACGCTCATCTATACCCCCATCCTGATACATCCGGTGGATCCGGTATATGCTCGTTTGACTCACCACCGAGAGGTCTGTGAGTCCACCTGATCTGGTAAGGGTACCTTCACCACTTCATATCTATATACCCAAAGAATAGATTGTCTTAGAGAAGATTGACCCAGCTTGAAAGCATATTCGATCGTGACCCCTCGGGAGTCTTCAGGGACTACACCATCAGTGTTTCATACCAGTCTGTGGTCTCTTGATAGAACCTTATACCTAACCCATTGATATAATTGTCTCTGGACTAATACAGCACTTCCCGTAGTAATAACGGTGGTTCCCCACCTTTTATGTCGTGGATTTTAACCATATATCTCTGTACAGATGGTAACTCGGCTGACCACAGATCCGAGAAGCCTTCCCTCAGAGGATAGTGTTTGAATATGCTGGCAATTTCCTATGCAATTTTCTTTCAACTTTTTATTTCTCTCATTTTTACTGCAATTTTATGTCTTGCGATTTTTGACATTGCACATCCAAGTCGAAAGTCACAATCCCTTGGAATTAGACTATATATTTGTATTACCATTTAATCGCAGTTTACTGCCTCTGCTCTTGGATACCTATATTTGTAACATTTGCTGTACAAATGCGATTTTTGCACAAAAACGCATAGCGTAACTGTTTTAGATCTGATAACTATATTCCTTATAAGAAATTATTTGGGGCCTATTTCAACCTGACTGCATGGGTTATTGTTTAGTTGTTGAATTCTAAGCAAGCACCAGTACAGTTCTGCATAACTGCTTAGGCTGATGTTAACTACACCAGAACTATATACATAATTTTAATATATACACTCACTGTATTGCACTACTCTATTAGGACGGTTTAATAGCCCGTCCTTGCTAAACAATTTTTTTTCATTTTTTATTTTATGTTTGATTTAACACATTCACATCTAAACTTGTAATCGCATTAACATTCTAGCCGGTCGATACATCACACTGTATCACTACATAAGTCTAGAACTGTGAAACGTTATTACACACTAGACATTCACACTGTCTTTGATAGCCTGTGTTCTATCACGTTTTTCTTGGATTTACACCTTATGAGCCTGCGATCTTTCTCACGGCTAGATCGTCTCATCAACATAGGTTGCTAAATCCCCCTTTCCTCACTCACGTTACACGAGTGATTTTCTCATTATAAGATATACCTGTTATGCACTGCTGCTCACAGGCTTTCAATCTCCTGTGCCGCTTTGTGCAAAACAGTGACATTTATCTTTTTATATTTCCTTGATGTATTGATCCATACAAGCGCTGCACGTTTTAATGTTTTATGTTGTAGTGCTAGGTCGACTGGATTGGCACACCATTTGGGGTTCCTAGCACCAAGTGACCCCGAGATACGGGGCCCCAAAGTTTTTGCTGCAGATAAGTGCTTGACTCGAGTATAAGCCGAGGGGGGCACTTTCAGCACAAAAAAATGTGCTGAAAAACTCGGCTTGTACTCGAGTATATACGGTATTTTGCACAAAACAACTTCAGCCATTACCAAGTGAACAACTATATGTTTACAGAAAAGGATAGAAAATCTGGCTGTACCATGATTAAATCTGCCTCACATGTGGCCATACTTTAGCTTTTGTATCCCAAGTTAAATCCCAGATGCCTATATATGCTATAAGTTTCCTTTTAAAAGGTTAGTCCACATAAAAGTGGTGCATAAGCTATATATGTAACTTAGCTTCTGAATTTTTGGATGCTGAAAAAACAAAATAAAAAATCAACAGAGCCCTTATAATGGGCCATAGCAAGTGTGCAGACCTGGGAACTGGAGTACAGATACCTTACCAGTAGATTCCCCAAGACTTATAACTATCAGGTAGTTTTAAAAATGATAGGAAAAAAAGAGAGTGCAGCGCTCAAACTATAAAACTCTAAATGATAATTCAATATAAAGTGCACAAAAATAACAAATATAATGGCAAGTATGATATGCGTAGCAACCTCAAAACTAGACATGGACACCTACATGGACATTATGTATACATTCATTGATCATTTGTATCTGCACTAGCTAATAATCCTTCACTGATTATTTGTATTAGTGAACTCATTTTCTTTGAGCACTCAATTTCACCCATTTTTTTATATAGTTTTGAGGTTGCTACGCATATCATACTTGCCATTATATTTGTTATTTTTGTGCACTTTATATTGAATTATCATTTAGAGTTTTATAGTTTGTGCGCTGCACTTTCTTTTTTTCTTATGTTCTTTGTGCCCGGTATCTGGGTTATAGTGTTCAGCTGCTTTGATTGAAGTCTTACTAAGCGCAGATTCCTTTACCTTTTTAGTTTTAAAAATGAATTTGTGGGAAACAGCTATATATATATACAGATGACATATATAGCTGAGTTGATTTGTATCTGTTCAGTCCTGAGATTTGCGCACAGACAGAGAACACTGCGTACAGATAAGGAAAGCATCCCCAGTCTGCTAACTAAACCGTAAAGGAGCAGCTGGAGATTGATGAGGTAATCCCTGTGCCTTCTCATCCTATCAGCATGTTCCTTGTCAGCACATTTCCACACGGTACACCTGGTTTGCTCCAAGTTCTGCCCCTCCCTCTTCCAGTCTGAATCTGCTGTACAGGGAATATGCTGATATTTTAGGATGCGGATACCAATGCCAATTCAGGTACTTGCACTAGTTGCATTTGAAAAAATAAACGTAATGGTGTATTGGTGAATACAGAGATGCATTGATATGTTTCTTTTACGTATATCTGGAGTTCTGCTTTATCTTTTTACAAAGATATACTGTATTATATTTTTTTCTACAGTCTTCTATTGTATTCCCAAATGATTTTGAGAAACCAGAAACAGAAAAGCAGGTAAGGCATTTATTCCTGCACCAAATTACTTTAACACATGCGTTATTTTTAACAACCTAGGTGACCCTTAGGAGACATAACACATAAGTGCTACTGTTTTGTAGAGAAAAGTCATCACTTGGCTCTTAAACCATGATCCTGCATCTCGTCCTACGGCCATGGAACTCTTGAAATGTGACCTTCTACCACCACCTCAGTTTGAAGAGTCTGAACTTCACGAAGTGCTTCACCATACATTGGCTAATATAGATGGAAAGGCCTACCGCACAATGATGAGCCAAATATTCGCCCAACGCATATCGCCTGCAATGGACTACACCTATGACAGTGATATATTTAAGGTATACCTACCGGTATTTACTTAAAGTGAACTTGTTGGTAATTTTAAACTCCTTAAGGTTCTGCTTATGAGCAATTATCACAAAGTATCCAGACAGCCCCCCTTTCTAACTCCCCAATTGAATTTCACTTTGTTACTAGGGTCTTGACTTCATGGGTTAGCACTGTCCAGTTGCATTCCATTCTAAAGCCTAAACATCTTTATCTTAATGCATTCCCTGCATTAGGTTACAACGTAAAAAACTTTTAGGCAGTAGTATGCCCCTTACCCCCCCCCCCTTTCTTATTGTCACCTGAGTCCTCACTATATCCAGCATTGCCCATCTGCAACAGTTTGGTCTTATCTCCCATCTCCACCGCTGCTGTCAGTCAAATCCTGTGACGAAGCATGGGGCGAGGCCGGGACACTCTGTCTGTGTCTATGGATGCAGGCGGTGCATCTTGGAGCGAGCCCGCAGATGTGCCCCCATAGCAAATGGCTTTTTATGGGGGCACACCAAGTAGAGGAGAAGCCAGGCGCACTGGCGGAGGACCTAAGAAAAGGAGGCAGAGGACTACTCTGTGCTAAACCATCCTATTGAGCAGGTAAGTATAAACCTATTTGTTGTTTTTTTTGTTTTCTTTTTAAAGTGTTTTACAATCACTTTAAAGTGAACCTTTGCTTTGCCCATATAAGAAAAAGTGCCAGGTTTACTTTTCTTTAAGCTCACAGTTTCTGCTGATTGGCTACCTGTAACTCTGACTAAAGCCGACCATAGATGGAGCGATTTTCTTTCCTGCAACCACACTGACTGTGTTGATGGGGGAATCCCTCCCGCAGAGCCATTATTTTCTCTGGGCAGGAGAGGCTTTCCCCACCGAGAACACAGTGATTATTGCTAGCAGCTATAAAAAACACTAGCAATAATCGCATGTAAAATCCGACAGGTTGGTTGTACCCAAGTTGATCAATTGATCAATTTGGGTACATTCAGCCTGCCCGTACATGGTACGAATCTTGGCCGGTTCCTGCTGAAACGGTTGAGATTCGAACCATCTATGTCCGGCTTAAGTAGGAAATGTGTTGGAAAACTAATTCAAAAAGATGTGGTACCAGTAAATCCATAAGACAATAGAGGGAGACATGTTTGCTCCCTCTCCTCCAATGTCTTCTTCTATGCATTGGATAACTGTAGCGGGACTGCTGCTCTAAAGCATTTTGTGGAGCAAAGGAGTTTTCTCCTGGGGCAGCTTTACAAAGTCGACAAACTGTAAGCCTTATTATTTTGAGCCCCTTGATTTTATTTTTTAAAGAATTTTGGATAAACTACAGTTGGGCTTTAAGTTAGATTGTTGTTTGAGCTGAGTGTACCTTAAAGTGGATATAAACCCTCTCCTATACCCAGTGGATTGAATAGCCTCGGATGATACACAGAGATTAAACAAATCTCCTACATAAGTGTTACATGTTTATCTGCTGTCAACCCCCCCCCCCCCCTCCACATAGGAAGAGCAACAAAGATACTTGCAGAGCTGTATTATGAATAGACCAGCTCTCTGCTTATCTATCTTTAAGTTCACCCCCTGACACAAATTTCCAGCTGCTTTTATTTCGTGTGTCGGAGGGCTTATCAGAAGTTAACATGCTGATAACAGAGGAATGGAGCAGCAGAAAGACATGGCACATAGGGCTTTGGAGAGAGATAAGTAAACACTACAGATATGTGCACCCAGGTCAGATTTCATGAATGGGGTTTACAACCACTTTAAACTTCCTTGTCCTCAACATATTTGAAATATTAAATATTTCCTCATCTTTATTTTTTAGGGTAGTTTCTCTGCCCGTTCAGCTAGAATCCACCATCATGTGTGTGAGACGGTCTGTAGAGTGTTTAAAAGACACGGTAAGATTTAAGCAACGATATATTGATTATCTGTTTGGTGTTTACAATTTGGTCTTCCAAAGCAAAATGTGTATCTATAAGCTGCAAATAAATTATAAATACCCGTGTCATTTACCAGATACTGTGACAGTCCCCTTGTATATCTTGTTGTCCATAGTCAAAGGATCTGATATCACTGCATGCGTTGGCCTATAGTGTACAGGAGTAAGCAGAAAACTATATCACAGTATCACCTACCTTATAATATTCGTACACGTGCTGTATATAGAAAGAGAAGCTGTCATTTTGGCTTTGTCATTGAAGGTACATGCTCTGGGGCTGAGCCAGTGAAATGTTGGAATAACTGATATGCACCTATTTGCTCTGGGTAATTGACATGCCAAGTAGAGAAGGAAGTAAAAGATCAGGAGGTTGCATATTCAAAACTAGTTGCCAATGGCTGCTGCCTGTGACCTTATTGGTAAGATTATTATTCTGGTGACCACACTGGACATTAGATATTTGGGCAAACAAATCACAAGAACTGGCAGTTAGAAAACTAAAAAAAAGGTGACTCTTCTAAGATGGTGTTCATATCTTCTGCTCTATGCTTGTATAAACCTTTGTTTTAAAATAAAACTTGCTACAGAGCTGCTGTCCCTGTGATCCAAGTCATTTTATAGGTTTTCTTTTCTTTTTAGGTGCTGTGAAGCTGCATACACCTTTGTTAATGCCTCGGAGCAAAATGGCATCTGAAAGTGGTGAATCGGCCTGTTTTATGGACCACAGTGGCATGCTAGTAACGCTTCCTTATAATCTCAGGGTAGGTGCTATGGTTGTTGATATAATAAACTGCTATATGACTTTGGTGTTTTGTATTGCTGGAAAACAAGAACCTTAGCATTTTCATTAGAGTAAAAATTGAAAAAGTGCTTTAAAGTAATGTGAACGCGCATAAAGTGTATCATATGGTAACAACAAATAGTTGGCTTTTTCCATAAACACATTTATTTATTTAAAATAGAACCATTTAGTACCCTTTTGTAATTTTACAAGGAAGAACCGGTGAACTACGAGAGTGCCCACCAGCGCCCCCCACAGTTTATTGAGAACTACAAATCATCTGCCGTGGGTGGCAGACGGGACTTTAAATGGTGACAGCGGGTGCAGGGAGAGGATCAGCTGTCACGGGGGGCAGGGGACGAGAGGGAGGATTCTGAATGTTACACCCCAAATATGGGCGTAACATGTTCAGAAAGGTGAACTTATCCTTTAATTATACAGCACAGAACACAAAAGTGTTAAAAGCCATTACTTACATGGGTTATGCTGCCACCTTCAGGTGATTGGATACTGGCTGGAAAAAAAGGCAGGAGCCATCCTTAACCAAAAAAACTATCCATATTTTACGTTTTATTGATTTTGTACAGTAAGAATGAAAGTTGGTTGATTAGTTGCCATGGGCTACCTTTTGTTCATTACCGTGTTTTACTGCTTTGAGACCTTTTAAAGCAGATCTAAACCTAAAAACAAAAATGTATCTGTTTGCCAGTCCTTTCAGCAAGTACAGAAAATACCTCCTGATCTTGGCAGTAATACAGTGTCCTTGTCCCTTCCCTGTGAGCTTAGAAGGAAACGCAAAGGACCTTATCGTTGTGTAAATTACTAGACCCATCAATCTGCCATGTAGTGGCTATGAACAAATGCAGGCATTTTTGAAGTCCTGACTGTGTGACAACCATAGCTCCCTCCATAAATATAGTGGAGAAAAAAGCATAGACGTGGGGGACAGGAAGCGTGTAATTGCAGGATTGCAAGGTGAAAAGAACTGAAAAAAAGCCTGAAAAAAGAAAACAAATGCAGACAACACAACTACAGACTGGTATTCTGTAATACAATAAATTTTTGGTTTAGGGTTTGGACACGTCTGGCCGCTCATCTACATCCAGGGCGCCAGGCACATTCCATTGGGGTTTTTTTTTTTGTTTTTTTGTTTTTTTTAGAAACGCATGATTAGAGCCAGAGGCAAATTAATATTCGCTGTTGTCCTCCTGGTTCTCCTCTCGGCCAATAAGGAAGCCGCAGGTCCTAAGTCCTGATTGGCAGGGAGGAGAGGCGACTGCCGGACTCTGGAGGAGACACAGGGGGGAAGCTACGATCTGGATGGGGTAAGTGCAGGGGCTAGCGGTTGAGCGATACAGCGATCAAAAGACGGGGGTAGCGGCAGTCGAGCGAGGGGGGGAGGGGGTAGTCGAGCTCGATAGTGTAGTACGTTTTTAAAAGGTTTTATTCAATACACTTCCTGTGGAAATGACCACAACAAAATGGCCACCGGCAATACCAATTAACAGCAAATAAAAGGACACTTCTGGCATCTGGCATGTGACAGTGACGAATACTAGGGACACTAGATACCGGAAGCGAGGTACGAGCTCGAAAATTGTAGCACCAGCCACCAAACTGAGTCCCACTGGTTACTGCAATTTTTATTGCTACTATTTTTTTTTTTTCTTTCTTGTAGATTCCTTTTGCACGATATGTTGCAAGAAGTAATGTAACTAACGTTAAAAGGTAACAAAATTACATCAAAATGCTTAAGTGGTTTTACCAAAGTAAATTACTAAACTTCAATATGTCTGTGTAAATATAAAGGAGGCAGGCCTATTACATGTTGAACCAGTAATGGCGAACAAAGCTTCTACCCTGTTATCACACATTTTCTTACCACCTGCTAGCATTTGCAGCTCTTTTTAATAAAAATATAATTCCCTAATTGGGGATGGTCCATATAGTAAAAGAAAATGTATTTGCAGATGATAGTGCATTGCCTGGTATAATAGTGTTTTTGTACTAACCGTAATATCCTTTAGCAAAAGTCTGTCGAGCGACATATGAAGTCTTTAACTTTTGGGTTATACTGCTGCCCACAGGAGTGTTGGACACTGGCAAACAAAAGCACTGTAAGCCAGCCAAGGATAATCCCAACTACTTGTAGCATGCCACTGTTTTGTGGCAAAGCATAACCAAGAACATGATATAAACACAGAGCGGTGGAACCTGTATCTATTAATGGTCTTTAGGAAAAAGATTTTATGGTGAGCACAAAAATCCTGTTTTCCTTTTTGTCCCCTGAGGGCAAAGGACGTTTTTACTTTCAGGACATCCACAGCAGTCCAACTGAGGGTTTGTTGCTCACCCCTATCAGGCTGAAGAAAACCACAGAGAACTGGGGGCTGTCTGTAGTTTTAAGAAGCCATCTTAAGGACTTTATACCCGAAACTGGCGTCAGATTAGGCCACCACAGCTACCTGCTAGTACTTGAAGAACAAGGGAACAGAAGACCAGGTGGCAGCTATGCAGATCTTGGAAACTGACCCCTGATCTCGAAGCCCTAGAAGCACTCACAGATCTAATAGCATGCACCTTGACAGGAAAGGGTGAATAATGGTCTCTCTGAGTCACCTAGAAACGGAACAAGAAGCATTTGCATCCTGAAGTGGTCAATCTGAGATTACAAAAAGGGGATTAGTTCTCCTGAATGAAGCAGTGGCTGAGAGCAGTCAAAACCACATCTAGACAGTGGAGGGAAATTTCCTTTTGGTGAACTGGAAACGTACAGATGGAAGGAAGAATAATGTTCTGGTTAAGGTGAAAAGCATAAACTACCTTAGGTAAAAAGGAAGCCTTGATCGTCATCAACACCTTGTCCCTATGCAGAACCAAAGAGTTTGCTTTGCATGATAAGTCTGCCAGTTCAGACACTTGCTTGCCTCACAGATGGATACAAGAAACACCACCCTGTGGGTGAGAGTATAGTAAGGAATGTTTCTAATTGGTTTAAACACGGTTTCTGAAGCGCAGAGGGGGCCATATTAAAATCCCATGCAGTCACAGGGGGAAAGGCAGTGAGGGAAGAGCCCCTGTACAAAGGTCTTAAAGTATGAGAGGTCAAGGGACCCTCGAAAGTGCTTAGGCCCAGATGCTGGTCCAGGCCCAGAGGAAGGAGAGAATTCATCCGATGAAACTCGCAAGTGAAGTATTCCTTACATGTCCAACAGTAGACCTTGCAAAATGCAGACTTCGTAACCTTTAGCCTTATAGGAATCCCAGACTTGGAGAGTCAGCTGCCATGCAATTAAAGCCAGTGGCCAAAAAGTAGGATAGCAACTTAGTCCTTGGGTTTACCAGGCTATGAAAAACCTATTCCGTCGTGATTGATCTGTCAGTAGATCATATTGACTTGTCCCACAAAGACAAAATGTTGTGTTGAAGAGGTCTGGAGAGAAACTGGGCAAATTAGACTGTCATATAAGAGGTTACCATAAGACCTAGGACTCTCGTGCAAGTGGAGAGGGGATTGGTTCCTGGATTCAATATAATCAGAATGCAGCGCTCCACTACATATTTGAAGTGCAAAAGAATAAGTGCTATATCTATCTTTTACATGGGATGCTCAGGAGTTTTTAACTGCAGCAGCTTGATTAGTGATATTAGACATAATAAGCACAGGGGTTATACTTCCTGAATTAGAGAGTTTGAATCTAGAACATAGTGTTATGCATTCCTCTTGGGGAAGAAACACTCTGGTCTGAGTTGTGTCCAGGATTAGACTATCAGTTGGTTTTTAGAAGTCCATGAACTGTATGAATCATTGTAAAGTCTGAAGGCCAACCTCATGTTGTCCGACAGAGCTCATGCCAACCAATCGCCCTAACAGGAAATCCTCTATCACACAATGGGAAGACCACGAGAATGCAGCAGGGCTAGTATTGGGCCTAGCAACATGGAGAAAACTTGAGGTGCAGACGAGAGACTGAAGGGCAGGGCCACAAAGTGGTAGTGTAGGGCCCCACAGCATAGGCATTTTTGTTGTCCACAGCAGTTAGAAAGTCTCCCATCTTTTAAATAGGCGACGACAAATTTGGTAGAATCCATCAGAATTTGTGGACTCAAATGCAGACCTTCAGAATTTTAGATCCGTGTACAGCCAATGTCCCCCATTGGGCTTGGGAACAGAAGACCAGTTGGAATAAAACCCCTGGAACCATTCTGCCATAGAAACTGGGTCAACAACATCTTAATCCAGAAGAACCGAGAGGGCTTGATGGAGATATATTAATCTGTGCAGTGACACAGGAAGGTGGAAGGTAAGTAACCTGAGGAGGGAGGATGCTTGGAGAGCCAAGGTTGAGGCAGTGGAGAAACTAAAGGGTTATTTTTTTCACAGATTGGGAGAAAACTTTGCAGTCTATTTCGTAGGCTTCTTACATTGAGAAAGATGGGTGCTCTTGCCAACAGTAGCATCCATGATGATGATGTCGGGAGCTGATTTTGAAGAGAAGCTGTCCAGTGAAGGCCCTGTTGATCAAAGTCTTTTTACACAAGGGTTCCGCAGTACAGTACTTTAGACAATGTTCCCTACACATATGAACTGACATGTGGCACATGTGAATAATGAAAAGGGGAGGCATCCACCAAACCATCACAGCTGAAATTCAACACTATATCCATCTGCTCCATGCATTCTATAAGCGAGAGATCAACTGTGGCGGTGTGGAGGTTAGATCTTTTTTTAAGGCATTTTGACCAGTCAAAGTAAGATCTCAAACAGAATCTGATAAAGGGCAGGGCCGGCCAGTGAGAACAGAGCTCTAGAAAATAAACTTCCAACTGCATATTGGCTGGATCCTTAACCACTTCCCGCCCAGCCTATAGCCGGGCGGTGGTTGCGTTATCCTGACTGGGCGTCATATGACGTCCAGCAGGATAAGCTGCAATCGGGCACAGCGATCGGATTTGCTGTGTGTCACTGACACACCGCAACTCCGATCTAGGTAAAGAGCCTCTGATGGACGCTCTTTACCATGTGATCAGCTGTGACTAATCACAGCTAAACACAGCGTGTAACCAGGAAGTGCCAGTAAGAGGCTTCCCTCTGTTCACGCTGACAGGAGAGCCGATTGGCGGCTCTCCTGTCAGAAGGGGGGGTCTGAGCTGATAATCAGCTAATTGATTATCGGCTCAGCCACCATCAGAGGTGCCACCACAGCTGCCAATCAGTGCTAATAAGTGCCCATTAGTAATGCCTGTCCATGCCCATTAGTAACGCCTGTCTGTGCCCATGTCAGATAACCAGTCAGTGCCCATGTCAGATGCCAATCAGTACCTCATCATTAGTGCCATTTATTAGTGCCCATCAGTGCCCATCCAATTATACATATTGGTGCCTCCTCATCAGTGCCACCTTATCAGTGCCAACTCTGTGCCCATCAGTGCTGCCTCATCAGTGCCTGTCAGTGAAGGAGAAAACTACATTTTATAACAGAAACAAAGAAACTTCTTTTTTTTTTTTTTAACTTCATTCTTTTTTAGTTTGTTTAGCAAAAAATAAAAACCACAGTGGTGATCAAATACCACCAAAAGAGAACTATTTGTGGGAAGAAAATTATAAAAATTTCGTTTGGGTACAGTGTTGCATGATCACGCAATTGTCATTCAAAGTGTGACAGCGCTTGTCCTGGGCAGGAAGGGGGGGGGGGGGGGTGCCCTGTATTGAAGTGGTTAAAGAAAGGCACATTCTCTACCCAAAGGATAAGTTGACCTTTTGAATATGTTACATGTTCCATCCATTTTAGGGTGGGACATGTAACTTGTTCCAGCATATGCAGCCTTTATCCCCAGCGGAGGGGGGATTTGCTCCCTGCACCCGCTTTCACAATTTTAAAACAGTGTGGCCATGTGAGGCTCCGCCCACAAGGCGGCTGATGGCTTGTAGTTCTAGCATTGAGCACTCTTGTACTCTTGTACTTCATTGATCTTTTGATCTTCCAGATTTTCGGACGACCGAACGTGCGTTTTTTTTTTTTGTTTTTTTTTTGTGGCATGCTAGTATCATGTCGAAAGTGAAGAGGTTACTCACAATGCAAAAATTTTCGTACGACAGAATACAACTTCAGAAGTGACGTAATGTGTTGAATAGTTTTTTATGTATTCTTTTATTTCTGAGCATGCTTAGTCTTGCTCTTATGATTTTTTTTGTACAAAAACCGTACTAATGAAACAAAAATTGGACATTGAGTTCACATCCAACACAAATTTTATAGTCTGCACATCCATCTTTTGTCTGACGAAAAAAGCGATATCGGCTGTCGAAAGCACCGTACTAACGATCCCAAAATCGTCAGATAGCTTGTCGTATGAATTTTTCCATCCAATTTCCGTATCGTGTGTATATAATGTATCGTGGCCTTAAGATTGCACCCACAATTTGCTGATCACGAAATGCAATGCTCTGCTGGCTCCTTAGAAAAATAATAAATACACATTTTTTTTTTTGCAGAATTTATAATTATATTTTTTTTTTTAAAAGGTGAACTTATTCTTTAAGGTGGGACACTCCATAACCACATGGGAATAGACCACAAAATATCACTAAATGGATAAAAGCATTTAGGGGGGGCAAACAAATTGTCAGTATGCTTCTAATCTTCATAGAGAATTACATGGGAAAGTGGATGCAAGGGGAAAGTCTTTGTGGCCTTAGAGTTTTAAGTAACCCGAGGCTGGAAACAGCACTAATAGAAGTAACAGGCTGATCTTCTTGCTGCAGAGTGATGCACACTGTATCCATCAGAGTCAAAACAGTCTCCTTTAGTCCAGGAGAAATAGAAATAGATTGCAACTCCTTAGGGCAGTGATGGCAAACCTTTTTGAGCCCGAGTGCCCAAACTGCAACATAAAACCAACTTATTAATTTCAAAGTGCCAACATCTCCATCACACTGTAAACTTCTAGTACATATTATGTATTGGCCTTCAGATCACACCTCTCTGTTGTCCGGCCACATTACATCAGTGAGCTACAGCACATTATATATCGCCATGTAACTCATAGCACACCTCCTCACCATGCATCACACCCCTCCATGTAGCTCATGGCACACTCAATCACACATCCGCCCCCCCCCCCCCCCACCCCCCCTCCCCCCCCCCCCCCACGCCCCCCCCCACCCCCCCCCCCCCCCCCCCCCCCCCTCTGCAACTCACCACTCCCTCCCCCCTCTGCTGGTACAGCAGTGGTGCAGTGACACTCATGTAGCCCGTCTTGCTCCCTCTGCCCATACACAACTCTCCTGCTATCACCATAGCACAAAACATGCTCACGTGACGCAGCTCATCACCGGCTGCTCTGACCACATCTCTGGGCTTTCTCACCAATGGATGGAAGCGGCTGCACACAGACCGACCCCCAGGCAAACAGACACCCACTTCTCCTCCCATGCCAGTCAATTGGCTGTTCGTTCCCTGGCCAAGGGAGGTGATTGGCCACCTTTCGCTGTCCCTCAGCGCTTTCTTCAAAGAGTTGTCTGCTGAGTCAAAGTGCTGTATGTGATCCGGATGAGGTAGGCGGTGCCTGGACAATGTGGGGACACTGGGTACTTTGTCCTCCTAGTGAAGTGTGAGGAGCCTTTGTGTGCCGGAGCTCCTGTGTGCCCACAGAGAGGGCTCTGTGTGCCAGCTGTGGCACGCGTGCCATAGGTTCGCCATCACTGCCTTATGGGCAAGCTCATCAGTGGTGACTGGATCAACTCAGAAACAGACAGTCTCTATGGATAATGGCTTAGTAGATGCTAAGATCACAGGGAAATCGGACACAACAGGAGAGGGCAAAGAGCACGCTTGTGGTCATTGGAATCATGTCATTAAATAACTGGGTAACATGGGTAAATAAAAATCTTGCATGACTATGGCAAAAACCTCAACTACCCTGGGGGCCCAGCCACACTTGATGGAGATGAGGAGAATCCCAAGCACAGAACAGACTGAAGATACCATGATTCTAGGTAGCAGGTGTCATCGCCATCAGAAGGTGGGCTGCAAGCAATCCCAGAACTGTTAGTAAAAAGGAGTTCAGTACATTGGGTAGGAGTAAGAGGCAAAGCTTCAGGTTCTTACAAAACCCAGTCAGCTAGTAGCAGGTGAGGGTCAAATGGCTGGAGGTGACCAACATCGATGTGGGTAGGCAGCAGGAATAGAACGAAAATTCAAGCTCTATATGACTCTTTTCAAGGCAAAATCATTAGAAGCAGGAAATTAAGCATGTCCAGTTGACTGGCTTACTTACTGAGTAAGTCTTGAGACCAAGTAAAGGCTGAGGCAAATCCAATGGCTTTGGATGTGGAAAGTGCTTTTGAGCTAACTTTTACCAGAATGGAGCCTAGAAAGCACCATATGCAAAACCCAGTGCACGATGATCCTTTCCAGGCTGTTTTTGCAAGTCCAGCCACATCTAGAGGAAGTACTTCAAAAGACTGACGACACTCACAATTGAAGAGACATCTGCAATTAATGAAACAAAGCTCTCGCAAATATATAGAGAAGAGTCTTAATTTAAGAAAATAATTAAAAAGGAAAAAGGCGCTAGCAAAAAAGTCTTATTACAGCAGAGCTATAAAAAAGCATCCATCCTCCTAGAACACTGGCAAAAATCTGAGGCATACTGGTATTTGGAGCCGTTATACGGGGCTGGCCTATAGGTTTTTTTTTTTTTTTTTTGCCAGTGTCCAGTCCTCTTATAGGCTGCAGAATAACATAAAAGGATAAAGACTTTAGGGTTGATTTACTTAAATTGGAGAGTGCAAAATCTGTTGCAGCTGTTCATGATAGCCAATCGGCTTCTAACTTCAGCTTTTTCAATTAAGCTTTGACAAAAACCTGAAAGCTGATTGGTTTCTATGCAGAGCTTGCCCAGATTTCGCACTCTTCAGTTTTAGGAAATCAGCCTTTCTGTGTCCCTCGAAAAATGAGAATGCTTGATTCCAGCTTTAAGGCTCGGTTCACACCTAAAGCGGCCGCGGATCACACAGGAGCGTCTCCGTTTCAGGGACGAATCAGGGCAGAATTTTTGCCTGAATTGGGCCCTGAAATGGAGCCGAAGACACAGCGTTTCTGTGCAGTGCGCTCTGCAGCTGCCCCAGAGATATGTGAAGGGATCCGGTCACATTCTCCTGCTATGTGAATTGGATGTGGGGAAACCTACATCCAATTCGCATTGGTGTGAACCCACCTAAATCAGGTGTTTATAAAACTTAATTTTTTATATCTCCGTTGGCAGTATATCTAACACACTAAAATCAGAGCATTCTGCAATAAACATGACATGACATGATTTGAATAATGCAGACAAAAATATACATTTGCACATCTTGGAAAGTGTATGATGCCAATAGCACCAGCAACACAATGTTACTGTAATACAGTGATAAAACTTAGATGGCAGTCTATATATACCATTACTTACATGGCAGCTTTAGAATGTGAAAATTGTAAAGTGTCAGTCCTGGATTTCAAAGAACACATGTATCGAACCTGAATAAAAAAATACAATTCCATGCTTGTGAGTTGGGAGAAAAGTCTAATATTCAAGCCGTTTTAATGCTAAGCTTTTTATCTTTTCTATGACATCAGGTACTGTATTGAGAGAGTATTTAGGCCACGCAAATTGAACCGCTGTCACCCAAAGGAACTCACTGAATGTGCATTTGATGTGATTACCTCATCTGTGAATAGCTACTTGCCTACTGCAGAGACTATCTACACAATATATGAGATTATTCAGGAATTCCCAGTGTTACAGGTATGGTTCTCACAGTGGGAGTAGCAAATAACATTGAGTGAAAATACCCATGAGGGCTTGAAGGGGGCCTTACAGTACAATGCAAGGGGCATAACATCTAGCCCCATACCTCTGTAAAAATCATGCTGATAGAATGCGATAGCTGCAAAGAAAAAGGTTTGATTTATACTTCCTTTACCGCTATCTTCTGCATGTGGGGTGTGATTTCACCAATCATCTAGGAAGATCCTCGAGGAATGCAGACTAGATCAATCCCAATGAGAATCTTTTGCAAGTCTTGGGTGTTTTGAGCTGCCCTGTATTCCCCACAATCTTGCCAGAAGAAGCATAACATCACACTTGCCTAGGCGTTGCAGGCATAAGGTGGGGGTAAGGGTAAGTATAAAGTCTAAGTTTTCTTTACAGGTGCATTTTTTACAAGGGGGGGAAAGGTCTAATTTAAGCATCAACATGAAATGTATATGTTTTTAAGCTGGCGAAATTCATTATGCCTTGTAATAACAGCCTTTCTTAAAATCTTGGCGCTTCTGTTAGACCCCTTTCCCACTGGAGGCGTTTTTCAAGCGCTTTAGCGCTAAGAATATCGCATGTAAAGCACCTGAAAAAAGACTCATCTGCAATCCCAGTGTGAAAGCCCGAGGGCTTTCACACTGGGGCGCTGCGCTGGCAGGACGTCAAAAAAAGTCCTGCAAGCAGCTTCTTTGAGGTTCTTTAGGTAAAGTTGATCCAGGGAAAATCCGATGGGGGAACAAGAAGAGATTTTTTTACCCTGCTGTGGCAGATTGGAGCATGCTCTTCTGGTTTTTTTGTTTGCCTTCCTCTGGATCAGCTGTGGGTGTGGAAATGGGTATATTGGATTGTACGATGTTTTTTATTTTTATTTATTATTTCTTTTTTTTTGTGGTTGAACTGGATGGACTTGTGTCTTTTTTCAGCATAGCTAACTATGTAACAGTGTAAAGCGCCGCTGCCCATTGAAATCAATGGGCAGTGGCACTTTGCAGGCGCTTTTAACCCTTTATTTGGCTGCTAACGTGGGTTAAAAGGGCCCCGCTAGCGCCCGAAAAGCACCGCTAAAACTAGCTTTTGGCTGCGCTTTACCGCCAATGCTTGGGTGCTGGCAGTGTGAAAGGGCTCTTATATTGATCTTAACTTTACTCTTTGAAGTTCATCTGAAGCAGCTGATCTAGAATTCTTTTACAAATCCAAGTAATTGTACACTTCAAGGATTATTTATATTATGATATTCTGTTTCTAGATTCTATGTTCCTTTTAACATTTTTTTTCAAATCTGTAAAGTATTAATACTCAGTGGGATTAATTCTACGACTGACCACCCCTAATTGACATCATTGAGACTTTCAAAGTACATATCAAATGCTTTGCTCCCCATGCAATATGCACTTTGATGATGTGGTGGATTGCTGTATGTAGAATAATGTTCAGTATATATTTTTAAATTGCCTGTGTGCAGGAAGGCATGTTGGCATGATAGATAGCAGAACTGCATGTAATTATGGACCTTTTTTTCACACCACCATGTTTTGGAATAATCCAATGGTATTTTTAGCCATTTGACCTCCGGAAGGTTTTACCCCCTTCATGACAAGACCATTTTTTTGCTATTCAGCACTGTGCTACAAATATAGCTTTCTTTTGGTGGTATTTTAACCACTGGGTTTTAAATTTTTTGCAATATAAATGAAAAAAGACTGAAAATTTTAGGGAAAAAAAACAAACAATATTTTCTACTTTGTCATAAAACCTATCCAATGAAATCAAACTTTGTCATAAATTTAGGCCAGAATGTATTCTGCTACATTTCTTAGGTAAAAAAAAAATCCCAATAAGTGTATATTAATTCGTTTGTGTGAAAGTGTCTACAAACTATAGGATATACATTTGAAAATGGATCAATTCCGATATACTGATTGCCTATCTCATTTCTTGAGGCCCTTAAAGGATCAGATCAGGAGAAAATAAAAGTGCCTCCTCATCAGTGCTGCCCATCAGTGCCACCTATCAATGCTCATCAGTGCTGCACATTGGTGCCCATCAGTGTCACCTTATCAGTCAGTGCAGCCTCATCAGTGAAGGAGAAAACTTACTTACAAAATTTTATAACAAAAACAAGGAAAAACTTTTTTTTTTTTTTTTATTTAGCAAAGAATACAAAACTGCAGAGGGGTTTAAATACCACTAAAAGAAAGCTCTATTTGTGGGAACAAAATTGTAAAAAGTTTGTTTGGGTACAGTGTAGCATGACCGCACAATTGTAATTTAAAATGCCACAGCGCTGAAAGCTGAAAATTGGGCTGGGCAGGAAGGGGGGAAAGTGCCCTGTATTGAAGTCATTAAATACTAGGACATATTGCCCCTAAATAACCCCTTTTTGGAAAGTAGACAGTCATAGGCATTTAGTAAGAAGCACAGTGAGCTTTTGTAAGTTGTAATTTTTTGTCCAAATTTTTTCTGAAAATGAACATACTGTCACCAGTGCAGTACAGCGTCATCATATGACTGGTGTGGTGGTGATTAGGGACAAAGACTGGTGATAGTATGTTAAAAAATAAATACATTTTTCATTCAAGTTTAAACTACCGTATTTATCGGCGTATAACACGCACCCCAAGTTTAGGAGGGCATTTTAAGGAAAAAAAGTTTTAGGAGGGAAGTTTAGGGAAAAAAAAAAAATTAAATTTAAGCGTCATTTGCAGCTTGCCCAGCGTCATTGCAGCCTTGCCCAGCGTCATTGCAGCCTTGCCCAGCGTCATTGCAGCCTTGCCCAGCGTCATTGCAGCTTGCCCAGCGTCATTGCAGCCATGCCCAGCGTCATTGCAGCCATGCCCAGCAGCATTGCAGCCTTGCCCAGGGTCATTGCAGCCTTGCCCAGGTCATTGCAGCCTTGCCCAGCATCATTGCAGCCTTGCCCAGCGTCATTGCAGCCTTGCCCAGGGTCATTGCAGCCATGTCCAGCGTCATTGCAGCCTTGCCCAGGGTCATTGCAGCCATGCCCAGCGACATTGTACCTTGCCAGCGTCATTGCAGCCATACCCAGCGACATTAGAAGTCCGGTCCGGGTTTAAATTTCCCGCCGCCGAGACTCTCTGTCGCGCGCGCCGCCGAAAAAGACCGAGGCGCGGCCGAAAAAGACCGAAGCGGCCCCGGAAAAAGCCAAGCCGACTGTTCAGCTCCGATTGCGGTCCCGCCTCCCTGCTGTTTCCAGAGCGAGCGGAGGGAGGCGGGACTCCGAGCAGAGCCGAACAGTCTGCTCGGTCTATTCCGGCGCGGCTTCGGGTTTTTTCGGCCGCGCCTCGGTCTTTTTCGGCGGCGCTTGCTATTTTTCGGCGGCGCTTGCCATTTTTGACATTTTTGAATTATTTTTTTTGGGGTAACGGCGTATAACACGCACCCACGACTTTCACCCGATTTTTAGGGGGAAAAAGTGCGTGTTATACGCCGATAAATACGGTAATAAAACTGTACTACCCTGGGGGTGTGATCAGGGATTTTCTTTTACATTTTGTTTGTTACAATGAATATCATTGTAACAGAAACATTTTCAACTGTCATGAATGGGTTAACTATTCATGACGGCTGTGATCACAAGTGATTGGCTACAGCTCATCATATAGTACAAGGTGCTGTGATTGGCCAAGGTACTGTGTGATGTGGGCCAAACACAGATTTGTTGACATTGTGATCATATAATCACCAGACCCCAGAGAATCAAGATCCGCTGTGTTGCACGTTGGGGGCGGGTAGGTGTGCTGTGCTCTCCTAAACCTGTTGCAGGCACATCATGTGCCGACCTGCTGCAATATATGTACTGTGGTGGGTCAGCAAGTGGTTAAAGGGGTTGTAAACCCTGGTGCCTTTTGCATAGGATGCATTAAGGTGAAAAACTTCTGACTGGCCCCCAGCCCCCTGTTTTACTCACCTGACTCGTTCGTTCGTTCCCTTGGCAGAGACGCGCTCTTCCTCTCTGCCTGGGGTTCTTGGCTCTTGATTGGATAGATTGATAGCAGTGCAGCCATTGGCTCCCGCTGCTGTCAATCAAGACCAATGATGGGCCGAGTCCGGCATTCTATGTCTATGCATGCAAATGCTGGACTCGAGAGCATGCCCGCAAGGTAACCCCCAGGGAGAGTGCTTCACCTAGGGGGTTTACCAATGCAAGGAGGAGCCGCGAGCGCTGCCGAGGGACCCCAGAAGACGAGGTTCGGGGCCACACTGTGCAAAACTAACTGCACCATAGAGGTATATGTTTGTTTAAAAAAAAAAAAAAAGGTTTACAATCACTTTAAGATAGTGTACTAAGTAGAATACCTGCATAGACTATATATAAAAGCAGTTTTTTTTATTTTTTGCAAACCATAGCTGCAGCATAGAGTGGTCATACACCATCTAATTCCAACCCAATATAGTCAATATCTACACTGGCCGGGTGAGGGTTGTACTTTGTAGGGCTTCCGAAGGGCACACTCTTGCATTGGAGGTTGCAGCTAAAATCATACAGAAAAATGTAATCCATGTCACTCATCAGGAATTTCTATGTTTCTAAGTTTAGCTACTATGCTGGTGCAAGAGAGGCCCAATCAAAAACTTGCATTGGGGGTCATGTAAGAAGACAGGGGGTGACACAATCCACCAGAATCTACTTAGGCCTGCAATATCCATTAAGCAGACTGACTCATTAAATCCACGCGTCTCTGTGATCCAGTAACTACATTTTGAAGGTATTTTATCAGGCTTGACCATGAGCTCTGCCACCAGAAGCTAATGTGTAACCAAAACTTTATACAGTCTAGACAGCCATTTTATGGTATGAACTAGTATAGTGTCATCCATTTGCAGAGTACCAGTTAAGTGTTCCCAGTGTGCCTAATTCATCACTTGAATCTGTTGTCTTAAAATGCTTTTTCATAACCACTGGTAAAGCATGCTTTGGTATGTGACTGACGAGTGCTTTTGGGAAGCATGCATTGCTGTGTGACAGTTCTAACAGCTCTTTTCATGTTTTATTCCAGGAAAGAAATTACAGTATTCATTTAAATCACACATCCTTATTAAAAGCCATTCTCCTCCACTGTGGTGTGCCAGAAGATAAGCTTATCCAAGTGTATAATATTCTTTATGATGCTATGGTAAGTGCTCAGGGTACCCGATGTTACTGGGCTTCATACAATATACCCTATTCACTAAGCTATTATCATTATTTACTTTTCTTATCCACAATTATTGAAAAATCTCAAAGTAGCGATTGTCATGGAATATAACACGCCATTTATTCACATTTGTAAATTCATGCGTCTTAACACTAGTGCAAGTAGTCATTCTTCATCTGGTACGTCATAATCTGCACTTTCATCAATTTTGGTTCAGCACTGTTAAACTGTTCACCTTTATGTTAACCTAACATAATTTTTTCTTTTTAGATCGAAAAACTTACTAAAAGAGAAGTGGAGGCCAAATTCTGCAACCTTTCTCTCTCTCAGAACAATGTAAGTGAATTAGATATGAAAAATTATCTTAGGGCAAAACAAACGTGCAGTACATATATGCAAAGCATGCACTTTTTCTCGTGTTTTTCCCCTTTAACCACCTCAATACAGGGCATTTTAACCCCCTTCCTGACCAAGCCATTTTTCATCTTTCAGCGCTGTAACATTTTGAATGACAATTGCGCGGTCATACAACACTGTACCCAGATGAAATTGTTATCATTTTGTTCCCACAAATAGAGCTTTCTTTTGGTGATATTTGATCACCTCTGCGTTTTTATTTTTTGCGCTATAAACAAAAGAAGAGGGACAAGTTTAAAAAAATATATATTTTTTTTACTTTTAACTATACTAAATATCCCCAAAAAATATATAAAAAAACATTTTTTTTCCTCAGTTTAGGCCGATATGTATTCTTCTACATATTTTTGGTAAAAAAAAATCAAAAAGCATTTTTATTATTATTTTGTTTTTTAACTAGTAATGACGGCGATCTGCGATTTTTATTGTGACTTCGATATTGCGGTGGACATATCGGACACTTTTGACACATTTTTGGGACCATTCACATTTATACAGCAATCGGTGCTATAAAAATGCATTGATTACTGTATAAATGTGACTGGCAGGGAAGGGGTTAACACTAGGGGGCGCTGAAAGGGGTTAATATGTTCCCTGGGAGTGATTCTTTTTTTTTTTTTTTTTTTTAAACATATTTTTATTGAAACTTTCACGATACACTTATGAAAGCAGTTGACAGGTATGATATACAAAAATCCTCTGGGAGTGATTCTAACTGTAGGGGGAGGGGATTCACAAGTGGAGGAGACCGATCAGTGTTTCTCTGTACTGAGAACACACCATCGGTCTCCTCTCCTCTGACAGCGCCCTCCAGCGCCCGCCGTGTCACTGGGCACTGGTTTTGTCCCTATTGTGGGGTCACCAGTACGGTATTTGTAAATTGAAATCATATCCCCTCTCAAGCATCTCTTCTCCAGAGAAAATAAGTTCAGTGCTTGCAACCTTTCCTCATAACTAATATCCTCCAGACCTTTTATTAGCTTTGTTGCCCTTCTTTGTACTCACTCCATTTCCAGTACATGCTTCCTGAGGACTGGTGCCCAGAACTGGACAGCATACTCTAGGTGCGGCCGGACCAGAGTCTTGTAGAATTATCGTTTTATCTCTGGAGTTGATCCCCTTTTTAATGCATGCCAATATTCTGTTTGCTTTGTTAGCAGCAGCTTGGCATTGCATGCCATTGCTGAGCCTATCTACTAGGACCCCCAGGTCCTTTACCATCCTAGATTCCCCCAGAGGTCCCCCCCCCCCCTAGTGAGTAGATTGCATTCATATTTTTGCCACGCAAATGCATTATTTTAAATTATTCTACATTAAACCTCATTTGCCATGTAGTTGCCTACAACTTTTTTGTTCAGATCTTTACTTATTTTTAGTTTTTCTTTGATAATATTATTATATAATAAAAAATACTGTGCTAAATCTGTATATGGAATATACAGCTGCTCACACTACAATTGACAAAGCATTGTGATAACATATATGGTATAAAAGCAGGGCTCAAATCTTGCAGGAATTCATGGGAATGGCGTTCCTGTACTTTTTCCACAGCAGGAACGCCGTTCCCGTTAGCAGCCGCGTCCTTCAGGAGTGCGAGCTGTGGCAGACAGTGTGGGTGTGCTGGAATGGGAGGACGTCCGTGCCAAGGGGAGGGGGGCGGTCTGCTCCGGATGCCACACATTTGTGGGGGTTGTCATCCCAGCGTGCCCGTCCTCCCCTCCCTCAGTCTCCTTCTCCAGCGGGGCCGCTGTAACAGTCCCACCTCCTAGACTCCAGTGATAGGCGGAACACTGATCCAGTCCTGGCAAATTGAATCAGTGTGATGTGTATTATAGGAGGCGGGACCTTGTTACAGCAGCCGCTGGAGGAGGAGGACCAAGGGAGGGGAGGACGGGCGGCAGAATATTCAAAGCCAAGACCCATCCAGACACTTATGAGGCTGCGTTGCTGGTAAGGCTGCATGGATGGGCACTGGTAAGGCTGCATGGCTGGGCACTGGTAAGGCTGCATGGCTGGGCACTGGTAAGGCTGCATGGCTGGGCACTGGTAAGGCTGCATGGCTGGGCACTGGTAAGGCTGCATGGCTGGGCACTGGTAAGGCTGCATGGCTGGGCACTGGTAAGGCTGCATGGCTGGGCACTGGTAAGGCTGCATGGCTGGGCACTGGTAAGGCTGCATGGCTGGGCACTGATAAGGCTGCATTTGATGGGCACTGATAAGGCTGCATTTGATGGGCACTGTGGCTGCATTTGATGGGCACTGATCAGGCTGCATTTGATGGGCACTGATCAGGCTGCATTTGATGGGCACTGATCAGGCTGCATTTGATGGGCATAGAGGAGTGAGCGGCCAGGGGGCCTGGGCCCCACATTGCACAATCAATACAGGCAGCCTGAGTTGAGGGTCCCCAGGCCGGCACACTCAGCACTCCCGGCCTCACTCCTCTGCACAGACCAACACACGTGCGTGGACACCTTGGGGCAGAAGGGGCACCACATATCGGAGCCTGCATTGAAACATAGTGCTGGAAAGGGTCCCCCAGAACTCAGAAAGACCCTGTATAGAGACATAGAGCAGAAGGGGCCCCCAGTCATTGCAACTTGTTTTAGAAATTCCCTGTGGGGGAACCATTATCACACATTGTGTTTTTTTTTTTTGTTAGTATAGCATACAGGTAAATTATTTTGTTGTTACATGTGTTCTATATTTGTTTAATGCATGTGAATTTTGGAGGTGTCCGTGTAAACTGGCACTTTACAATAAATGTTGCACTTTATTTGTTAAAAAAGGAGTAAGTAAAATAAATAAATAATAATATATATAATATATAATATATATATATATATTACAGTATCTCACAGTATCTCACAAAAGTGAGCACACCATTCACATTTTTGTAAATATTTTATTTATTTTTTTCATGTGACAACACTGAAGAAATTACACTTTGCTGCAATGTAAAGTAGTGAGTGTACAGCTTGTATAAAGCCCCATACACACGGTCGGACTTTTTCATGGATTCTGTCCGATCGGACAATGTTGTTGAAAAATCAGACCGTGTGTATGCACCATCGGACAGTGTACGTCGGATTGTCCGACGGACAAAGTCTTATCTCCTGCTGGAAAGATTTGCCGACAACACGGTCCGATCACACCAAATCCGATCGTGTGTACGGTTGTCCGACCGGACAAAGTGCTATGCATGCTCAGATCACATTACAAGACCAAAGCTATTGGCTACTAGCCTCTACGTAGTCCCGTCGTAGGCAACAAACGTCACCACGTTCAGAATGATCGGATTTTCCGACAACTTTGTCCGACCGTGTGTATGCAACACCAACATCAGACAAAGTATGACGGACAGGATCCGACCGACCTGGTCCGCGGATTGTCCGACCGTGTGTATGGGGCTTTACAGTGTAAATTTGCTGTCCCCTCAAAATAACTCAACACATAGCCAATTATGTCTAAACCGCTGGCAACAAGAGTGAGTATACCCTTAAGTGAAAATATTCCAAATTGGGCCCAAAGTGTCAATATTTTGTGTGGCCGCCATTATTTTCCAGCACTGCCTCAATCCTCTTGGGCATAGAGTTTACCAGAGCTTCACAGGTTGCCACTGGAGTCCTTTTCCACTCCTCCATGACTACATCACAATGCTGGTGGATGTTGGAGACCTTGCGCTCCTCCACCTTCCGTTTGAGGATGCCCCACAGATGCTCAACAGGGTTTAGGTCTCGAGACATGCTTGGCCAGTCCATCACCTTTACCCTCAGCTTCTTTAGCAAGGCAGTGGTCATATTGGAGGCGTGTTTGGGGTCGTTATGTTGGAATACTGCCCTGCGGCCCAGTCTCCGAAGGGAGGGGATCATGCTCTGCTTCAGTATGTCACAGTACATGTTGGCATTCATGGTTCCCTCAATGAACCGTAGCTCCCCAGTGCCGGCAGCACTCATGCAGCCCCAGACCATGACTCTCCCACCACCACGCTTGACTATAGGCAAGACACACTTGTCTTTGTACTCCTCACCTGATTGCCACCACACACGCTTGACACCATCTAAATCAAATAAGTTTATCTTGGTCTCATCAGACCACAGGATATGGTTCCAGTAATCCATGTCCTTAGTCCTCTTGTCTTCAGCAAACTGTTTGCAGGCTTTATTGTGCATCATCTTTAGAAGAGGCTTCCTTCTGGGATGACAGCCATGCAGACCAATTTGATGCAGTGTGCGGTGTATGGTCTGAGCACTGACAGGCTGACCCCCCACCCCTTCAACCTCTGAAGCAATGCTGGCAGCATTCATATGTCTATTTCCCAAAGACAACCTCTGGATATGACGCTGAGCATGTGCACTCAACTTCTTTGGTCGACCATGGCCAGGCCTGTTCTGAGTGGAACCTATCATGTTAAACTGCTGTATGGTCTTGGCCACCTTGCTGAAGCCCAGTTTTAGGGTTTTGGCAATCTTCTTATACCCTAGGCTATCTTTATGTAGAGCAAAAAAAAAATTTTTTTCAGATCCTCCAAGAGTTCTTTGCCATGAGGTGCCATGTTGAACTTCCAATGACCATTATAAGAGAGTGAGAGCGAAACACCAAATTTAACACACCTGCTCCCCATTCACACATTGTAACACTGAGTCACATGACACCGGGGAGGGAAAATGTCTAATTGGGCCCAATCTGGACATTTTAACTTAGGGGTGTACTCACTTTTGTGGCCAGCAGTTAAGACATTAATGGCTGTGTGTTGAGTTATTTTGAGGGGACAGCAAATGTACACTGTTATACAAGCTGTACACTCACTACTTTACATGGTAGCAAAGTGTCATTTCTTCAGTGTTGTCACATGAAAAGATATAATAATGTGAGGGGGTGTACTCACTCTTGTGAGATACTATATGTACACACACGCACACTTTTTTATTTTTTTTTGGGGGGGGGGGGTGGGGGTGTCACACTTTTCCCCCAGGACTTTACCCATGTATAATAAATGTGCAGCGCTAAAAAGTGCAAAGAGTTAAAACATTTAATATATCTAATCTAATGTATATCATAATAAACTGTGAAGTGCAATGTGCAAAAATAAACAGTAGACCATTGTTGAAAAGTCCATATCTCATATAAAAGAAAGTCCAAAAGGGGAATAAAAAGAATCCCAGTGCAATCACCGTGATCAAAGGTAGCAGCACCACCGTTCGTGCTTCAATACGTTCGTGCTTCAATAACCAATATGTGAAAATCCACCACCAAAGGGGATAATGTGCTTACGGAACACGTGGACTCGGATACCTTAGCACTGAGTCAACAGTGCTTATATGGAACCAGAGTATGACGTTCAGAAGGCAGCTCTAAGGGCCTCACGACAGGACCACTGTTCAAAGTGTTGTCATTCATTACGTTGGACCATAGAAATAAAAAAAAAAAACGCCTCCACATAGTGTAAAACTGTAGCTTGACTTGTTCTGTTGAAAGCATGCAATCCGCCAGATTATGACATCACATGGTTCAGAGATAATCTGCAGCAACGGCAAAACTTTAATGAAGTGTGCCGCATCTCTGTAACATTTGTTCAGTTTTATCCAGTCCGCACTCTCCTGTCATTGTCCAACATCCAACGCTGAGAATTGTAGTTGCGTCTGCATTTCTTTGATAATAAAATATCATTTACCCCCAAATGAATGCCCAATTTGTCTTGGGGGGGAAACAAGGTAATATTCACCTTCAGCTGGACACACTAAGTAGTTGCAATGATATGTACAGTTTTATGAATGCATGTCGAAGTTGCAAAACTGTATTAAGGTCTTAAGATTTGTTTTACCCTCTGCCATGAAAGGGTTAAGGTCCAGCCAGGACAAACTGAATGGATAAGGATATCACAATAGTGACATCAATATTGTTCAGCTCCAATTTATCAGGGAATCTGTTCATGGATCCCCTGCTGATCAGAACGGACACCATGTAAAAGGAGCCTAAACCTCATCAGCTCAGCTGACCCTGCTTTGTGCTTAGAGATTGGAAAGCTGCCAAATCACTGATGGGGAGAGATGGGTAAGGTGAGCCGAGTTGCAAAGAGAAGAGCTTCATTGTTTCTCTACTGAACCACGAGGATGAATTGCTCCACAGTGTCTCAGTGAGGGCTTGTGTTATTGGCTCATGTATTACTATTACAAATATATGAATGCAGGAATGCACAAATCCTGGTTATGTGTTCACTTTAAACTCTAGCTAACCCTTAAACCTAATAGTAATTAACATCAGAGCCAAACTTTTTATGCATAGAGGCCCTCTGTAATCTGTGAGCATCCTTAATGACTATGCAAAGGGCATTAACTCTTTCAAAGGTAACCTTATAACTGACTAGTTGGGAGAATGTAACTTTGCTTTACCTTATTAATTAGGCTTAAAATAGAAGTATGGGTTTAATTTTTTTTTGCTTTACAATCATACTTCCCTCGGTGGATGCAGCATCGATCCAATGTTGCATCTGTACCCCAGCACCTCTGCACTAATAACCGGGCGATCGAACATCGTTGATCACTCGGTTCTGACAGTTCCCCGAGCGGAGAGCTGTAGACTGTCAGTCACAGCTGCTCCCTCCTCGCTCATTGGAGCGCTGAGCTGTGGAGGGGGCTGGGTGGCCCGCTCAGTCTCTCAGTGGCTCTCTGAGAGGCTGAGCAGGGTATCAGTCCAGGCACCTGGCGGATCCAGACTCCATGGTCGGGATGATGCGGTGCCAGGACTGATATCCGTGACGTTAGCCGAGGGTGGATTCAGTCCGCTCTCTGCTGAAAACAGGTCACAGGAGTGCAAAACTAATTGCACTCCTGTGATCCATAGGAGAAGTCCAGCCAAATGAGCTTTGGCTATACTTCTCCTTTTAATGATGTTTCAAAGCTAGTACACACACATATAAGTACAACCTTTCAGCAAGGGAAGCCATCATGGACCTCACATAGCACTACAACATTAATTACTACTGGGTGCTAAAGCTTCATTTATTTTAAAGTGGTTTTAAACCCTTACATATACCCAGTGACGTGACTGGCCTCAGGTGATGCACAGAGATGAAACAAATCCTCCTGCGAAAGTTGTACCTGTTTATTTGCGGCCATTTGTCCTGTACAGTCTTGTAAAACTTAGACTCGCAAAGCAGGGGGTTAGGTGATGCTGTTACACACGGTACAAAAACTCTGAGAGCTGATTGGAGAGGAGGGATGCACAACCCTTCATACAGTACACAGGAACAGAGTTGAGACTGTCAATCACAGGTGGTGTGCTGGAGATCCCTCCCCTGTCACCTTCTTAGCTCTTGGTGTCAGAAAAAAAAAAAGAAATGACCCATGCTGATACTAAAGGAACTAGACAGCAGAGAGAAATGAAAGTGCTTTTGAGAGAGGCAAGTAAACTCTATAGAATGATGTGTTCAGATTTCATGTTTGAGGTTTACAGCCACTTTCCGCAGTGCAGCACATAGCAGTTGCCAAGATGGGCGTGTATGTGTATATTGGGTTTTCCCTCTAGAAACACTCTGCATGTCTGTACACTCTAGCAGTAACCCTTGTCAGCAGCACCTCCTAGGCTTCCTTTACCATTTAGTACAGATTGAGACACTATAGTAGTGATATGAGTATTGACCTATGAATGTATTTTTTGCTGTTGCCCAGACATTTATTAAACAAAAGTTATATTTTGGTGTTTATTTCTTTTAGTTCCAGCTGAATCGACTTTATAAGTTTATTGAGCAGAAAGGAGAGCTCCATGAGCTTGCGGCAACGATGGCCTCTCTGACAAAGCAGAAATTGGGGGTTGGCGTCCTGGCAAAGCAAGGCCTGAAGGACCTAGAGGAGATCATTGGACTAGTTAAGAGGCTGGGCGTTAAGTCTCAGGTGAGAATCTACTGAAACTGGGAAACGTTATGAACGTGTACAGTACTAAAAATAAGGGATATTGTCTAATTTCAAAAGCATCCTATCGTAGCATTCCTTTACTAATTTGTACTAGAGGAAGGACAGTGTGTATCTTTTTTTTTTTAATAGAACCAATCATAATTGAGCGTATACACAACTCTGAAAATTCTTAAATTATTAGAACTATATGGTCTTATGAAAACTGCCCACCCTTATAGTATTTAGCTTTATTTTGTCTAAGCCCAACTCGAGTGGACGAGAGGTCAACTAAAGTGGAAGGTCATCTAAAGTGGAAGGTCATCTAAAGTTTGGCTACTTAGAAGCAAAAAAAAAAAAAAAAAATACCTAGAATGACTCCTCTTCCTGGCACGTGACGGCTTTGGTGCTTGTCTGCTCAGATACCTAGTCCTGCCTCATGGGGACAGAGTCCTCAACCGCATGTAAGCTCCAGGTTTCTTGGCGTTGGGATTCTTTATGAAGCTCAGTTACAACTGGTTGAGAATTTAGAAACCAACTTTTTATTTTTTATTTTGGATAGAGTAGGGAATGGTTAAATTCCTCTAGGAAGTTATTTTTTTATAGCTGTGTTCTGCTGGGGGAGATAGCTATTAACTTTCTGTCTTGAAGATGGAATAGGAAATAAGATGAAATCGCCACAGAATTGGGGGAATTTTCCTCTTAATTTGTTACCCCAAAACATTTGTCCCCATTGGAAGTTTACTCCCCTGCTTTTGCTTTCATGACAATAACATTTTGAATTACCCTTCCCACTTTCTGTCTCAGTGACAATGATCATCAGGAGTGCCATTGCTGACCTGGTTAACTAATTGTCTTACTGATTTTTTACTTCAATCCTTTTCTAAGTCACTGACTCAGAACACATTTGCAGTATATAAAACCAGAGCTACTTATCTGCATTCTCTAGTTCTGGGTTAGTGACCCACAAAACTTTGGAGCAAGAGGATCAGCACGATAGCCAGGCAGCTAGCATTTTCATGAGGTTTCCAGCTTTCCGATCATGTGACCGCTGTGACAGCCAATCACACATGTCACATGATCATAGACCCCCCCTCCGGGCATCTGAAATTTGAAAGGGCCAGGAGACGCCGACTCCAAGGGGTTAATTATTTGTACCCTATTCTTATTATCTGAACAATATTGAAGTTTGTAAACTTTGTGAAGATCCCCACACTTGTTCCTTAAAGTGATTTTAAAGCTTAGTGTTTTTTTTTTAATTAAAATACCAATGTCCTACCTCCTGCTCCAGGCAATGGTTTTACACAGAGCACCGATCCTCCTCTTCTGGGGTCCCTGTCATCACTCTGGGCTGTGGGGGGAGCTGCATGCAGAAAGTATTTTTTACCTTGCTGCATGGAATGCAGTAAGGTAAAAAAGCCTTCTGCCTTTACAACCACTTTAAATCCTGTCACCAAGGCTGCAGATTAGAGGGTACCACTGATCCTCCTGTAGATCGGTGCCTGCGGGGACGATTACAGGAACAATTCCCTGCAGCAGCTGAAAGCCGGTTTCTCCCCCTCTCACTTCGCCCACAGCACTGATCCCCCTCCTTGTCCTGCCCACATCTGATTACCCCTGTTGTGTGTCCCCCTGTGTGCCTGGGGGGGGGGGGGGACTTGTCATATAGGCTGTAAGGGGCCCCATGGTTTCTAACAGCAGCCCAGCCTATAATGCATATTCACTATATCCTGTAAGTAGATGTTGATGGGTCAAAGGAGTCAGTACAGGAATCATTGCTTGCAGGCAGCAAGGTACTGTGGGAAATGTTGTGTGTTGCTCTCTATTGTACAGTGCATTGGGGTGCCACTTACAGTGAATTTAAATTTCCACAAAGCACAACTGTGAATAGGCCATAATGGTTCTTTCGTATCTTGTATGTGACATATGTACCTCTCCTAGCTCTTTCCCTGACTTTTTCCCTTTCTCCTAACTGTTGCTTAGCATGGTGCACACTCAATGGTTTATAAACACAACTATGCACTGTGGGACCATGAAGGCCTCAGGTACACTGCTGCTGGTAAACGGACGTTTAGGAGCAGTTGGGCATTCTTTTCATCTGCCCCTAAACTCTCCTCTGTTATCTTATCAGTACATGTACACAATTTACAGTCGTTTCTAGGCAGTTTTATTGGCTTTTTTTGGAACGCAAAAAAAAATGGGTTTAGAATAGGCATTTCAAGTGCCAAACACAGCTAAACATGGCAAGTCACGTTTAGCCATGTTTCGTTTACAGGTGTTTTTTGTTTTTGGCCATTTTGAAAAGCAAAAAAAAATATATATTTTTTTAAACTATTCTAAACGCAAACGCTGCATGTAAACGTGTCAAAACTGATGTTTTAAACGTGGGTTACTATCTGTCAAGTTAAATCATTCAGGAGAGGTTGTAAAAACGTACCGTATACTTGAAGCCTAAAACATTTTACCAAAGCACAGCAGCATTATGGTCTTAGTTGAGTTTGGTGGATTATTGCAAATGACCAACATCTTGTAATATGCTGGTTTTTGAAAGTATAGAAAAATGATTGTGGGAAATAAGTAAAAAAGTATATAAAAATACTTAAAATTTGTATAAGAGTTGAGCTTTCCTTTAGCCCGGGGGTCAGCAACCTGTAGATCGCGACCAGGTGACTGGTAGATCATGGTCTGGACTTGCTGACCTGCCATCCCAGAGCATCAGAGTGCAATGCAGAGGGACTACTTGTAAAGTTGGAGCTGTAGTAGGGAACAAGATCCACATAAGCGGATGCCTCCTCTGTAGTGCTGGCTTCTGTCCCATACGGAGTGATACCAACTCCACTCCACCTCTTATATCGGCTAGCCGGTCTCCAAAGTGGTACCAGCAGCAGCAAAGAACAGATCTTCAGGTCAGTGTGAAACAATACACTGGGCATAATAGTATAGGGCTGCTTTCACACTGATTTTTACCTGTACCACGGGTGCAGTGCAGTGTACCTGCAACTTTCCTGTGGGTTTGCTGCGCTTTGCCATAGACTTCTATTATATCCTGTGGGTTTGGTGACTTTTCTGAAAGCGCACCAAAACTCTTGAATGCATGAATTTTGGTGCGCTTTCGGAAAGTGCACCACACCACCTGATTTAAAACCATGATTGCCATCCAATGAACGCAATTTTGACACGGTAGTATGGCAATTAGAGGTTTAAAGCAGGTGTGAGGCGACACTGTGCCCGGTGATCTTTGACTTCTCCCATGTTGTTCAGGTAGATCGTCACCTCTTTAAGGTTGCCTACTCCTGCTTTAGCCTATGAAAGCTTTTTTTTATATTAAAAGCAAAGCATTATTCAGATAGTATAATAGTATATTCATTATTTTTACCACCAGCTGGAATTTATGTAGCGGTAATTGCTACATTCATTTAGTTATGTTCTGCTCCTCCAACATTTGTGTCTGCTTTTTTTAGGTGGTGGTAAATTCCGGCCTGGTGTACAAGATGCAGCAGCACAGTGGGATTGTATTTCAATTTGTGGCATTCATCAAACGCCGGCAGAGGACCATCCCTGAAATCCTGGCAGCTGGGGGGAGATATGACCATCTGGTACGTGTTGTGTAATGGAGAGTTGCGGGGGACTGGGCAGTGAGTACAGCTGGTGAGCAAATAATCCCTTGTCTTTACAAGGTGACATGGAGCACATCATAGGAACATGTGCTTATTATCATGTGTTTACTCTTCACTGACTTGCCAGCTATGCAGGCCAGTGTTTAGGAAAAGAGGAACAGTGTCATTTATTGAATAAAGCTGAACACACATTCCTATTTGTTTTTATTTGCATAAATAACAGAAATATTTGCATAATTTCCATAAAATTAATCATTATCAACATTCTCAACTTCCAATGGAGACCCAGACAGCAGAAAAATAACGTGGTGAAGGTAACCCTTCTCTATTCTTTCCATAGCTTACAATAAACTAATCAGTTTCTGCAACTCGCAGGTTTTCAGGAAAAATATGAAGTATGGTGTCAACTTCCTCCTTCTGTTATTGGCTGCTGCAGCTTAAAAAAATCTAGATGCCACAGCTTTTATTTAAACTCCATAATTCCCCTGTGCGGATAATGGTTTCACAGGATAGACTCGTTATTTAGGGACCTTATCTGGAAGAAGGGTCATGCCAGCATTTGGCACAGCTCCCCAAAGATATAGGTGGTTTAGCCATTCCCCCCCTTGAAGTTATTTCTGCGCTGCTCCAATCTGACAGGGTGTGCCACGTTGAATAAAGCAAAATAAGGAAAAATACTGCGCTATCTAGATAATAACAGCCAGCACATGAGGTGTAAATGGATAAAAATATATGTGAAAATAAGTGCAGCGCTAAAAAATCAAATGCAAAAATAAAGTGATACGGTAAATCAAATAGCATATGAAGTGACTGGAAATAACTCAAATTAGCATATACTGTGACATATAATGCAATTCATTTAAGAAGTCCACAATAAAAAGTGAAAAAATTCTGAAGTGATTTCTACAATAATAACAAAAAGTCCAGACAATGACATCCAAGAGTGATAAGTGATTTTGAGAAAGAACAAATATTTCAGTAAGTGTCCAAATGATAAAGTGACGAGAAGAATCCACCACCATAAGCACTAGCCGCTTACCAGAAAGCGTGGACACACACAGGTATACACCTGGTGAGTCTAACAGGCTTTAGAAGTTGATCCTATGGTACCAGGTTCACTGTAGAGATGAAACCTCCAGGCAATCGGTCTCAAAAGCATAGGGTACGGCCAATAATGGATGTATAGAGGAATACACCTCACCAGGAATTTATAAAAGAAGGGAAAAAGAACAACAATAAGAACAAGTGCTATAAAGGACAATATTAGCGGTAGTGAGAGGATCAGCATTCGTAAGCTAATTATAGCGGGCTATGACTCTAGCTTGCTGTTCTTCCAAACTATCATATTGTATGCTAGAAACTTTATATATTTTTTTTAATTTGTCAATTCGGATCTATATTTTATTAATTATTTTGCAATACCACTGCGGTCTGACCTAGTTCAATCAATAATACTTATTTTTTCCTATATACCGTATATACTCGAATATAAGCCGAGATTTTCAGACCTTTTTTTAGGCCTGAAAGTCCCCCCCTCGGCTTATATTCGAGTCACCGCCGTCTGCCTACATAAACAGCGTGTCATGCAGACAGACGGCAGTTTTCAAAAGCCGCGCCTCCTCCTCCTTCTCGTCCGTGATAGGAGGAACACTAATTTTCCCAGCAGTAAGTCAGTGCAGTGTTCCGCCTATCACGGACGTCCTGTCATTCTCATCTCATGGACGAGGATGAGAGGACGTCCGTGATAGGCGGAACACTGCACTGACTTACTGCTGGGAAAAAAGTGTTCCTCCTATCACGGATGACGAGGAGGAGGAGGCGCGGTTTTTGTAATGGTAGAATGGCACCTTACACGCTGTGGGGGGACAGAGCAAGGCTACATCGGCTGCAATGGTGGAAGCGACACCGGACACAGGACCTAGGACCTACAGATCGGCGGATCGGCACAGGTAGGCTGCAATGGGGACACGGGGTGCAATGGGGACACGGGGCATGCAGCTGCAGATGGGCATTGCTGACCCTCTTTTCCACTTACAGTAGCTGCTGCATTTTTCACCATCGGCTTATACACGGGTCAATACGTTTTCCCCATTTTTTTGTGGTGAATTAGGGGCCTCGGCTTATACTCGTGACGGCCTATACTCGAGTATATACGGTATATATTTTTTTTCCTTCCTTTCTTGTATTAATTTACAGTTTTAGGTCCGTTTTGGCTAATAAACAGGATACTTCCTGTTTACATGTGTCAGATCGAGGCTTGGTCTGCACATTCTGATATGGACAGGAAGTGACCTGCTAGATCTGTTAGACACTTGGTTTCACTTCCGCCTTCCAAAACGAGGTTTGGAGCGCACAAGGCGGCGCCATCTTGCCCGAAACCGGAAGTGAAGCGTGGATGTATTGTAGCTAAGCGTCACAGCTGTGCTCTTTGACGGGGGTTCTCAACTCTATTTGAGGGGGGATCAGCACCCCAGATGATGCTTTTTGAAGCGTAACGCGCCGAACGCATGCTGATCCTCTCACTACCGCTAATATTGTCCTTTATATCGCTTGTTCTTATTGAGAGTATGTAAGTGCAATTTTTAGGTTTCTTTTTTTATTAAACATTCCATACGGAATTACACTATCTGGCCCTTTTTCCCTTCTTTTATAAATTCCTGGTGAGGTGTATTCCTCTATACATCCATTATTAGCCGTACCCTATGCTTTTGAGACCGATTGCCTGAAGGTTTCATCTCTACAGTGAACCTGGATCCATAGGATCAACTTCTAAAGCCCGTTAGACTCACCTGTGTGTGTCCACGCTTTCTGGTAAGCGGCTAGTGCTTATGGTGGTGGATTCTTCTCGTCACTTTATCATTTGGACACTTACTGAAATATTTGTTCTTTCTCAAAATGACTTATCACTCTTGGATGTCATTATCTGGACTTTTTGTTATTATTGTAGAAATCACTTCAGAATTTTTTCACTTTTTATTGTGGACTTCTTAGAATTAATTGTATTATATGTCACAGTATATGCTAATTTGAGTTACCGGTATTTCCAGTCACTTCATATGCCATTTGATTTACCGTATCACTTTATTTTTGCATTTGATATTTTAGCGCTGCACTTATTTTCACATATATTTTTGTGCCACGTTGAATATAACTCCACTTGGTTCATTCTGTTATCTGCACTCCTCATGCTGTTTCAATTGAAGTTTGTTATGCAAAAGTGCAGCGCTACAAAATATTAAACGGGTGAATAATATAGGTGCACAAATTGGTGAACATATATTCCTCTGTTAAGGAGACCAATTTCAAATTCACAAATCCAAACAAAATGTATAAAAAAACAATACCTATAAAAGCACTATGGGCAAATAAAAACAATACCATGCATAAAGTCCCATTGAAGAGCCAAGAGCCAAGAGGACAGTGATCTTCTCTGAATACACCAAAGCAAGACAAAAGTGGATCCCCAAAAAGCCTTTATAGAACCGCACACCACCTCAGTGCAGCAAGAGGAGGGCTTACCATTAGAATTAGATGACGCCAGTTATGAGAGATCCAATAGCGCTTATATTAAATCCAAAGGGCAGTCAGCTTGACTTCAGCAGTATAGCAAACATCAACACTAGGGTTGCACCGAATGTTTTTTTTGGTGCTGAAACCGATACAGAAAATGAAAAATACACTAGGCCGAAAACCGATACCGAAACTTATTTTAAAAAAAATATTTTTATACAGGAGATGGTCAGAGACTGGGGACATGGTACAGGAGATGGTCAGAGACTGGGGACATGGTACAGGAGATGGTCAGAGACTGGGGACATAGTACAGGAGATGGACAGAGACTGGGGACATGGTACAGGAGATGGTCAGAGACTGGGGACATAGTACAGGAGATGGACAGAGACTGGGGACATGGTACAGGAGATGGACAGAGACTGGGGACATGGTACAGGAGATGGACAGAGACTGGGGACATGATACAAGAGATCAATGCAGCCTCACCAGTGCCCGTCAGATGCAGCCAGCCTGTGTCCCCAGTGCAAGCCAGCCATTGTAGGGGAAGAGAGAGGAGAGCCACCGCCTGGTTGATCAGAGCGCCGGGAACATAACCGTTTTCATTTCAATAGCTGTGTGTTCCCTGCCGCACGCCGTCACATACAGCCCCTCCTCTTTGTGTGGGCACTTTGATAGACAGATCACCCGTCCAATCCTGGGACTGGTGATCTGTCCATCAAAGTGCCCGCACAAAGAGGAGGGGCTGTATGTGACGGCGCGTGGCGGGGAACAAACAGCTATTGAAATGAAAGCTGTTATGTTCCTGGCATCCCTAATCAACACTACTTTATTGATCTGGTATTAAATGCACTTCCACTAGAAATAAAGAAAGACTGCATCATAGAAAAAAATCAACATTCGCCATAGGTAATGAAAAGCCGCTGTTCACAGGTGATATCATCTGGCTGTAGTACTCAGACTGCACTGAGGATAAGGTGCACGCCCTGCCACTGTTGCAGGCACATAGTAAATTAATAATTGGATGGCTGCAGACTCGTACCATGCAAACTGCTTCATTGCTGTACAAAGTCCATAAAAACAACTGGTGCTGATAGGCATAGAAGAGACAAAAATAGGTAGACGCGTTTCACACAAAGGTTCGTGCTTTATCAATACCACCAACATTCGCCATAGTGAAAATCAGCAAAGTCGAAAATAATTTAATGTGGTGTGTTCACTTACCATGAGTAAATAGCCAAAAATGCTTCACATCCCATACATTCTCATGCCAGGATCATAACGGCCACAACAAATTTGTGCAAGCGAAGTAGTGTGTGTTCTATGCGTTTCATCATAAGTGACGTCATCAGGGGCAATTGAAGCTTTAGATGCAAATTCCTTGCTATCTAGTCATACATGCCCAACACCACTTCTCATGTCCAAATGTCCATGAGCATCATTCAGTACTTTAATTGACCCAGTTCTGGTCCACTCCCTCAAAAACGAATTACAGCCTCTTTGTTTGGTCTAGTAGGCCAGGCTACCACTACAGAAAAGATCTGATTTCTACAATTTATGATTCTTTTATCCATTTTACTATTAGTACTAATAGCTAACCTTCCATGTAAGCATGAGAAAGACCTTGGCAAATATATGGGGGGAACAGTGAACGTATATACTGGTAGCAATACCACTGGTATATCTGTCACCTTCTCAGCTTACCCAACTATTCACTATATCACATTGGGCATACTGCATATTTCAGTGTGGCCATAGGTCAGACTCGACTTGCTGGAGATATGAACACCCTCCATGGATCCTCATCTGTGCGCTCTGGAGATGCCCAAAACATTTTTGTCACTGGTCATAAGTATTAACTACAGTCAGTAATGGTTTCACGCCGCTTGCCACATGAACTCCAAAATATGTTTACTTGGTTTGATGGATGAGGAATTGATTCTACCCACAGATACCTGTACACAAGACCTTCTTTCTAAGCTTACAGCACAAAGTGAACGGCTTCCACTCCACTAGCCCTTTAACCCAGGGGTCTCAAACTGGTGGCCCTCCAGCTGTTGCGGAACTACAATTCCCATGAGGCATTGCAAGGCTGACAGTTACAGGCATGGCAGAGGCATGATGGGACTTGTAGTTCCGCAACATCTGGAGGGCCGCTAGTTTGAGACCCCTGCTTTAACCCCTTCCCAAAAAAGTGACATGTACTAGATGGTTGTGGTAGACTTTCAGCTCCTCTTTGTGATTGCTGTGATCAAATCGGGCTCCTGGAAAGTATGCATGATCCACGTTGATCGCTCTTTAACCGCTTCCCGACCGCCTCACGCAGATATACTGCGGCAGAATGGCCAGCGGCGCGCTCGCGACTCGGTCGGGAGCTCCGTGACCCCGGCCGCGGGACCAGCGGACCCGATCGCCGCTGGTGTCCCGCGATCAGGTCACAGAGCTGAAGAACGGGGAGAGGTTTGTGTAAACAAACCTCTCCCCGCGCTTCCTACTCTGCCTGTCATTGATCGGCTGTTGCCGGTCATCGGGAAAGCCGATCAATGATGTCAGACGTCAGCCCCGCCCCCTAATGTGTAAAAACACACACACGTCACAGCCCATAACCCCTCCCCTCCCCCTAGTGGTTAACTCTTTCACTATAACTGTCATTTATACAGGAATCAATGCATTTAAATAGCATTGATTGCTGTGTAAATGACAATGGTCCCAAAAATGTGTCAAAAATGTCCGATGTGTCCGCCATAATGTCGCAGTCACAATAAAAATCGCTGATCGCCGCCATTACTAGTAAAAAAAAAAAAATATTAATAAAAATGCTATAAAACTATCCCCTATTTTGTAAACGCTATAACTTTTGCGCAAACCAATCAGTAATCGCTAATTGCGATTTTTTTTTACCAAAAATATGTAGAAGAATACGTATCAGCCTAAACTGAGGAAAAAAAATTTTTTTTATATATTTTTTGGGGATATTTATTATAGCAAAAAGCAAAAAATATTGCATTGTTTTCAAAATTATCGCTCTATTTTTGTTTATAGCGCAAAAAATAAAAACCGCAGGGGCGATAAAATACCACCAAAAGAAAGCTCTATTTGTGGAAAAAAAAGGACGCCAATTTTGTTTGGGAGCCACGTCGCACGACCGCGCAATTGTCAGTTAAAGCGACGCAGTGCCGAATCGCAAAAAGGGGCCTGGTCCTTTGGCTGCCAATTGGTCTGGGGCTGAAGTGGTTAAAGGGCAACACTTGTGTAAATGAGCCCTTTCTGTTTTAATGGATTGGCAAAGGGTTAGAAGCGTTTCCAGTTGTAGAAAGTCTGCTAGTTATGGAATTTACAGCTGTTGTGTGGCCAGATATGATCGATGCTTGACGTTGTGCTGGAGTGTTCAAATATTGCAACTTCTAAAATGTTTATATATTGTCATCTTTTAGATTTCTCAATTTCGTGGGCCTCAGACTGTGTCTGCCATTCTTCCCTGTGCAGTTGGTGTTAGTATTGCTATAGACAAGATCTCGGCTGCTCTGTCCAATGCTGAAGAAAATGTAAGTCTGGCTGATTCATGATATTGTAGCTTTCTTTTTCTTATTCTGTAGACTGTGAAATCTTTTATCAGGCAAACAGGTATCACAGATACCATGAATACCACAAAGGTGATAGGCTCTGTAAACAATCCTAAAGTGTTTGTTAACCTAAAGAAAAATAATAAAATTAAAATAGATCCTGTTAGATCTTGTTCCTTTAAAGCATGTTATACAGCACAGTGCTTGTGCTGTGTCATTTGGCCACCTGAAATACCTGGCTGATCCTGCCTGGTTCTGCCCTCCCTTCTGTAAACTGACCACTGTGTATCATGGCTGCTGAGTACTGACACTGTGGTCAGTTTATGTGCCTCCGGGATCCGCAGCTCTCCTCTGTCATCCTCTGTGCTCTACTCTGTCCTCTCCCCCCCTCCTGTCTTGACTGTCAGCCCCGTGTCCGTTCCCACCCCCTCCCCTCCTGCTGCTCAAATACTGTTATTTTTTTTACACCATCCTCTGTATTTATTAATGTAATCTGCCTTGTGTCTGTGCCTTATAAAAAATAATGCACCTAAATACCTAATTTCAGAGCGCCGATCGGCGCTAACATGACACGTCGCCTCTCTCCTCTCTGTGTGTGCAGGGACCGCCCTGTCAGATCTCCGCTCTCCTCTATGGAGGATAGGATGAACACGGACCGTCTGTCTGTGTTCATCCGATCTGCTCTGCAGACAGATAAAAAAATAGGGTTTTCCTCCGTCTGCAGAATCGGACCATAGCGGAGATGGGCGATATCGGGTGTCAGCGGATGCTCATCCGCTGACACCCGCTATCTCATAGGCATGCATGTATGTCCATATTTCATCCGAAAACGGATGGATGAAATACGGACATACGGTCCGCATGTGTGAAAGAGCCCTTAGGGTGTGCACACTTATGCAACCATATTATTTTAGTTTCTTATTTTTACTTCCCTCCATCTAAAACATTTCAGTTTGTTGTTCAACTGAGTTGTACAGTTTATAGGTCAATTAAAGGTGGAAAAGTTCTAAAATTATTTATCTTTGTCTCATTTTTTTTACATCACAGAAACCTGACATTTTCACAGGGGTGTGTAGACTTTATATCCACTGTATATAATAAAATCTTATTTCATCTACACTTAGAACACCTGGTCCTGTCAAACCCCTTTCTTCCTTGTTATAAAGTGACCACACTAAGCACAGAAACTGATCCGCATTAGTGTGGTCAGTTTGCGTCCTGCGTCTTCTCTTTCAGAGGAACAGGACACTGTGCAAGGTCACGGCGTGCCTGTGTCCTCCATAGTCTGTTTTGTAGCCAAGCCCACACTGAACACTGCACTGTTGATTAAAACTTTACAGGTCTGCTAGAGATAGGGCAGTGATGTACCTGGGCCTGATTCTTTGCTTGTGTTCTGTTGACATAGAAATGCTAGTACTAGCGGGTATACGTCATGCATGTGACACTAGTACAGCACAGATATTCAACCCATCAGCTGATCCGTGATGCTGTGCAGAGGCAAAACCTATATAGAAAGCAAAGTTATGATTTTTTAAAAAAAATGGTTTTAGAAAAACCAGCTGCTACTACATTCCTGCCTATGTATATATAGCACACATTTTTTTTTTTTTTTTTTATCACTGTAACCATCAGAGAGTTACACCAGGGGTGTCAGAGAAGGTATACAGAAAAAAAAATAGGGAATGATTACACTGTATAAAACGAGGGGGGGGACATAAGAGAAGGGAGATAGAAAGGTGGGAAGAGTCCGTGGGGGGGGACTTAGTTGCATTAAAAAGGTGCAGGGCCCATTGGCGTTCTGGGTGGAGGAGTTCAAGGATAGGTTTACACAGAAGGGCTTCGTAAGGGTCTCTTTTAAGGTTGGAATGGAGCATATTGCGAAGATGGGTATAGACCCTAAATCCATAGTCTGCATACTTTAGGACAAGTCCACCAAATGTGGGCCATGGTGCCTTCCTGCGAACAACCCCGGTAACAGTGAGGGGAATAGGATGGAATAAAACAAGCTAATCTAGCTGGTGTATAATACCATCTATAGAACACCTTGTAAGCATTTTCCAGAATGAGAATGTTCCTAGAACTCTTCGTAAGGGCTATTGTCATGATCTGTCAGTCCTCTGGCTCCAACTGTTTACCCAAGTCTCTCTCCCATTGGAGATGATACGATCTCACTGGGGGTTTCCTAAAGGAAATGATTGAGGAGTAAACTAAATATATTAATCCCGGAGAATGGGGTTTAGCCCTGCAGATGCTTTCAAAGAGGGTTAAGGTGTATGGGGTAGGTCGGGCCTTTTGTGAGTTGTTGGAGGAAGTGTTTCATTTGAAGGTAACTATAATGTTCCTGATGGGGGATATCATGGGAAGATCTAAGAGCATTGAATGTTATTATTCTCGTAGGGGTGAACATAGAATGAACGTCAGTGAATCCATTATCCGTCCACCACCAGAATTGTTTAGGATTATCACAACTGGGGGGAAATAAAGGGCAGTGAGTAAGATGCAGTTATGGTAAGTGGGGGGGGGGGGGATAGTAGTCCTGCCGAGAATTTAACAGAGTCCCATAGGCTAAGAGAGTATGTCTTACATGGCCCAGACCCGTGTGGGCATTTTGTGGGAGGGAGCCAGGGTACAGAGGAAATGGGAATAGGGTGAGATTCGACCAGATCAAAAGTGGCCCATAGCGGCACTTGATATGTGTCATGAAGGTGAGATAGGGGGGCTATGTTCGCTGCCGTGTAGTATGCCTGAAGATTGGGCACCGAAAGACCTCCGTTGGTCCACCTTGCGTTGGTGAATTCGTAAAATATAGAGGAGGCGATAAGGACTGGTAATACTCGAAAGAGATGCAACAGTTTCGGGAGGTAGTTCATACGAACCGCAGAGATCCGGCCAAACCAAGATAGCAGGAGATGGGACCAGGAGGATAGCACATCAGTGAGGTTTCTAAAGATAGGAGGGAAACTGGCCTGGTACAGTCCATATTTAGGAGTGAGACGTATAGACAGATAGGGCAATGAGGGGAGCCATTGAAATGGGAAATTTGCTTGCTTTTAGAGAGGTCAGTTCCAGGGAGGAAAGGTTTACGGATATCGCCTTAGACTTAGTAGGGTTAACATGTAGACCCAAAAGAGACGCAAGGGTCTCCAAAAGGGAGAATAAATTAGGCAACAAGATTTGGGGTGGTGTCAGAGTCAATAAGATGATATCTGCAAACAAGGAGATCTTCTGAGCAGAGCCTGCCACTTCAATACCTTTTTATATCTGGGTGTGAACGGATCGCCTCCGCCAGCGGTTCCAAAGCCAGGACAAACCAGAGAAGCGAAAGCAGACAGCCCTGTTGAGTGCCCCTCCGGATAGGAAAAATAGAGGATTCAAATTCGTAATATCTAATTTTAGCCTGAGGGGCACCGTACAGTGCCGCCAGCCAACTTAGAAAGGAAGTACCAAAGCCATAGTGGCGGAGTACTGTCATGAGGTAAGGCCAGAACAAAGTGTCAAAGGCCTTGTTCACATCCAGTGACAAAAGCATAGTTTCCAGGTAGCGGTTATGGGCAAGGTGCTGCAATTGAATGATTCTCATAATGGCATCCCCGGCCTGTCTCTGTGGTACAAAATCTACTTGGCCTTTTTTAATTAAACAGGGGAGGAAGGAGTTCAAACGGTTAGCCAAAATTTTGGTGAAGATCGTCATGTCAATATTAATTAAATATATAGGTCGGAAATTGGCCCAAGAGGAGTGATCACGTTAAGGTTTTGGCAACATAACTATGTTAGCCGTCAGAAGATCAGGCGAGAAGTTCTGACCATTTTTAACGGAATTAAACATGGCCGTCAAGGGAGAGGCTAACACGTCCACTAGCTTTCTATAGTAAAGTGCCGTAAAGCCATCAGGGCCCAGTCTCTTCCCTACTTTTAAGTCTTTAATACATTGTCAAACTTTAGATTCTTGGATGTCACGGTCCATATGCACCTTGGATATGGTAGACAGCGAAATATGCTGCAAAAAGTCTGCCATATCCTGGTTGTTGGTGAGGTCTTGGGCAGAGTACAAGGTAGCGAGTCTATGGCGGAACTCATCCAGTATCCGGACCGGGTTGCTAGTAAGTATGTTATGTCGTGTGCGTAAAGTAATAGGGGTGGGTTTGGGATTGAAAGTACGTAACTTTTTGGCCAGCATAGCATTTGGTTTGTTTGCTTTAATATACCAATGTTGGTGAGACCAGCGCAGTGCGCGCTCTGCCTGATGGGTGAGACATAAGTATAATTCTGTGCGAGCCTTGTCCAAAAGTTTACAATAAGCAGGTGTGGGGGTTTGTTTAAAAGCTGTGGAAGTGGATTCCAGCCGGGATTCCAGTGTTTTCTGTATTTTGTCAGTGTTTTCCCTTTTGAGTTTTTGATCTGGATAATATGACCCCTGAGCACAGCCTTATAAGCCCCTCACAGGGTCACTGGGGAGGTGACAGAAGCAGAGTTGAGGTGAAAATAATCGAAATAAGTTTTTAACATATCTTTCTGAATGTCGTGAAGAGATAATAGCGAGTCGTTCATGATCATGAGGAATGTCGAGTGTTATGCACTAAGGACTGGCACGAGAAGGGGATCATGGTCCGTGCAGGGGGCCGTAAGAATAGCCACCAAATCTATTAAAGGGAGATGTTTTCTAAGCATTATCATATGGTCAATTCTAGAGTGAGAATGATGTGGGTGAGAGTAGTACATGTAATCTTTACTTATTGGGTGCAATTCTCTCCAAAGGTCTATCAGATCATGAGAGTGGAAAAATGTTTTCGCTGCAGGTGAAGCAGCCACCCTTTCTGAAAGGTATTTATCCAGTACAGGATCCAGGGCCACATTCGAGTCCCCTGCTAAAAGCAGGGTACCTTTTTGGTGAGATGTCAATGAAGAGCAGACATGGGTTAAGAAGTGTCCCAGGTTAGAATTAGGGGCATAATAGGTCATTATGGTAACTTCTGCATTTTGAATGGTACCTATGAGCAGGAGGCATCTACCATCGGTGTCTGCTATCTGGTTTATACAGTTAAGACACCGATTTGCGAAAAGCTATCAGAACTCCCCTCTTTTTTGTTGGACCGTTAGCCATAAACATCTGGGGGTATTGGGCGTCAAAATACATAGGGCTGGAGGCAGAGGAAAAATGAGTTTCCTGTAGACATGCTATATCTATACGTTGTTTTTTAAGATACTTTCACCCTTTTTTGTGGCAAGTTCATACCTTGAACATTTAACGACAACCAGTGTATCGTCATGGTGGAAAAGTGATTAAGGGTCTACCATTGTCACCAGATGCAACCCCCGCAGACTCAAAGGGGGGTAAAGAGAAGGGATATTGTGGGGGAAAGAAGAGGGAGGTAGTAAAAGAGAGAAAGAAAAAGAAGCAAGATAAGGCCGAGGAACTCCCAGGTGAAAAAAAATTTGGATAAAGCAATAGTGCACCCAATCGTGGGACTGGGGGCCCACCAAGAGGTCGGTGGTTGGCTAAGACCCTAGTCCTAAGCAATTGCTGACACTGTGGGGGCGCAGTGGTCCACTGGACCCATTTGGCCTACTTAACCATTTAAACCATTAAAAAAATGCATAAAAATAAGCACTTGATATAACGTAATATATTAGACACAAACTATTAAAGAGAAAACAGTAATTTCAAGCTCAAACGAAAGATTGGGTTATACCCATTCCAGGCTCCCCGTGCAAGGCAAGGGAAGGCCTGGGGGAGGTAGCAAGCATAGAAATTGAGCAACTCAGGTGCTGGTATCAACTATCTATTAGGTAACTGTTGTGGTAAACCATATCAACCAGTGAGGATGTGCATTATCTGGTAGTTCAGAGATCATCCATGATGGCCATAAGGAAAAAGGTCACAATCCGTAGCCCGAAATGAGCACAGAGTGGACCTTTAACCTGAATGTGTAACAACTGGCAAGAATGAATCTGAGACACCAGCTAATTCCTCAACTGTAGATCGCCGACCCCCCCCCCCCCCCCCCAGTCGACATCTGGCAAACCCACACTTGGCAGCGTCGGCCACATTTAAATGTAAGGCAACACTCATGTGTACATTAAAATAGTAAACAACAAAAAAATAAATAAAAGTTTGATACCAGCAATGCAAGGGATCTATTAATGCGGTCAAATTCCAGGCGTTCCAACAGGATCTCAGGTGCCAATTTCTGCAAGAAAGCAGTGGCCGTGCCTTGCAAGTCGGTAATGACCTCCAGAATCCCACGGATTCTAAGATTATCCCTGCAGGCCCTGTTTTCAGAGTCCTCCAGCTTGTTATGCAAGGTTTCAAGCTCAGCATTAAGTTTGTCAACCTCATTCTCGTGGCCCTCTAGCACTGTGGTGGTTAAATCCATCCGTTGTCAAGCTGATTTGTGCGGTGGCTTAGCTCTCTTAGGTCTAACATGAGTTTAGAGCAAATCTTGCGAGAGTCTATGGAGATTTCATCTACTACTTCACTTCTAGATTTCTACTACTTCAGCTGAAACTTTGCAACTGCACTGTATTCAAAAATATAAAATTGCTAAAATTTTCTTATACAAGTGTATTACAGTTTCTAATTTTACTAATTTCATGTGTGTACAATTATTATTTTTCTTCATCTAAGGTCAGCAGTTGTGACTTGCTTGTTGTAAGTGCCGGGCAGATGTCTGTAAGCAGGGCAACTGGCATCATTCAGAAGCTTTGGGCAGCGGGCATTACAGCTGAAATAATGTATGACTGGTCAGAGGTAAGTACAATGTATGCTTTCACTTCCTAAAGATAACTGAGAATTAGAAAGATTCTGCCATAAAATTATAATATTATTGCTAGTTCATTACCATGTAAACTATTAGGAAAATAGATGCAGTGTATATATTATTAACCGCTAGAGATCCGCGCTATAGCCGAATGATGGCTACAGCGTGGACCTGCTTTGCCGGGACTACGCTGCCGGCACGCGCAGCGCGCTCTGTGATCAGCAAGTCTGTGAGACTAGCTGGATCACAGATCCTAATAGGGGGTCGATCCCGACCCCTTACCACGTGAACAGCTGTCAGCCAATGACGGCTGATCATGTGATGACAACACAGCCGGTAATCGGCTATTTTTCCTCCTCGCGCTGACAGCGCAAGGAGAAAAAAAGCCGATCACCGGCCGCAGTGAGAGGGACATCGGTCCCGATCACTGCGATGTGCCCCAGCTCATCAGTGCCCACCTGTGCCCCTTACAAGTGCCGCCTACCAGTACCCACCAGCGGCACCTGTCAGTGCCCACAGTGCCATCTGTCAGTGCCCACAATCAGTGCCTGAACAGTGCTGCACATCAGTGCCACCTACCAGTGCCAATCAGTGCCACCTATCAGTGGTACCCATCCGTACCACCCATCAGGGCCCATCTGTGCCCATCAGTACCGACTTATCTGACCCTATCAGTGCCACCTTATCTGTGCCTATAAGTGCCGCCTTACCAGTGCCCCACCAGTGCCTCCTCATCAGCGCATATCAATGAAGTAGAAAAATTACCTGTTTGCAAAATTTTATAACAAACTATTAAACATTATTTTTATTTTTTCAAAATTTTCCATCTTTTTTTGTTTGTTTAGCAAAAAATAAAACCCCCCGCTGTGATTAAATACCACCAAAATAAAGCTCTATTTGTGTGAAAAAAAAAAAGGATAAAAATTTCATTTGGGTACAGTGTTGTATGACCGCGCAATTGTCATTCAAAGTGCATCAGCGCCGAAAGCTGAAAATTGTTCTGGGCAGGAGGGGGGTTTAAGTGCCCAGTAAGCAAGTGGTTAAATATACACAGCTTGGCTGGCTGATCCTTAACTTTTGCAGTAAGGGCTTTTTGTGATTTCTTGTATTTATGCAGCATTAGCATATTATGTATATATACACAGCACCAATCATATAGGCTCTTGCCCTGAAGGAGCTCACCAGCTAGCGTTTCTACCAAATGCATGCATGTTCCTTTATTAATAGAGGAAAGAGGAGCATGTGGAGGAAACTTGTGCAAACATGAGAACTACAGTGCTGGGCTTTGGATGGGACTCAAACCCTACAACCCCTGTGCTACAAGGTGAAATAGCTACAATCTTGGCAGTGTTTTACCTTGTCTCCTTATATCACTTCATTATGTAAAAATATGATTTCTCTGTACATATAAAACAATGTCTGCCAATGAAATATCATTGAATTGTGCATTTGCTTCTGTCTCTAGTGACATAATAATATGGAATTTACATGCATACAAAGACATAGGAACAGTAGTTAATGACAATAATGCTGTAGTATGTATTTACGTGTAGAGTGTACTTTTATTATATAAAGGTTAATGAAATTGTGTGGTCTGGAGTGATGGTGTTGGAGCAGCATGACTAGCTGTAGACATGAAGGAAGATCTCACTTTTCACAAACATGTGCTCTTGTTTTGGCTGAAGTGCATGTTTGTGGATTGCGTGGACAACCTCAGGGTCAGCGAATGTGTGTGCTGATGTCACAGTGCGTCATGAGTTAAACAAAAAACCTTTATGAATCCAGTCAGGAAGTGATGGATGGCCTCAAATCTGTAGAATGCCTAAGATCGCCCTATGAAGGCATTCAGTCAAATTCTGCTGATACTGCAGAATTTTATGCTTTGGTAGGAACTCTTTTGTTCTTTGACAAGGTTCTCACAATGATCTTTACTTTTACTTGGTTCCTAAAAATGCATTTCTGTCTTAGTCACAGGATGAGCTGCAGGAGCATTGCAGGATATCTGGAATCACACATGCTGCCATAGTCTCAGATAAAGAAGGAAATCACGTCAAGGTAAATCTGGGGAATGTGTAAAAATCACAACCCACAAGTGGGTTCTCGCCAATCCTTCAAGCTCCATGAATATATGAAGGATAATATTAATAAGAACTAAAAACACAAAAGATCAAGGAAGGTCCTCATATGGACAAGTCTTTGCTGATAAGCCTACCTTACATTTCTGTACATTTTGTAATGTTCTCTGCAGTCCTGTGCATTCTATCTTCTTTTGTGTTGTGTAGCTGTAGATGTGTAGATATCATTTTCAGGTCTTGGCATTAAGGCCCCTTTCACACGGGGCAGATCTGCTCAGCGGGAAATTGATCCATTGATCCCCGCTGAGTCAGCGAATGGCAGGTCTGTCTCTGCTCGCTGTGCAGGGACAGACCTGTCAGAGCCTCGCTGATCTCTATGGGAATATCGGACGAAAACGGACAGTATGTCTATTTTTTATCAGATCCCATCTGATCCGCCAGACAGATGGCCGTCCGTCTGTTTTGAGCGGATCTTGTTGGATTGGATGGCAGGCGGGTGTCATCGGACACATCTCCTCTGACATCTGCCTGCCCATGCAAGTCAATGGGTGGCTCGCTTGGATCCACCAGAAAGACAGACAGGCTGATCCGAGCGGCCGTTCGTGGGAAAAGGGCCTTACAGATGGTGTTGACACAGATATACATTTTAGGTGAAGACAAATTGCTGTCATGCCTTACTAGAGTGTAGATGGTAAAGTGTAAATGTACCTTTAGGGTATACTAATCCCTTCCTTGGCCTTCCTAAACTAGGAAGTTTAGTTTGTGAGCCCTAATAGAGTTGTATAGTGCTGTCTGTGTGTCTCCCCTCTGTCACTGAACAGTATCTACCCCAAGGACCCACTTGATATTGATATAATAGTATATTCATAGGATCTTAAACATAAAAAAGAACTGATTGCTATAGTGCATATTATTTATTCAAAACACATAGTTACAAGTATTGCACTTAATAGGGCTTTGCAAGGGTTTGCCAGTCCAGTAAACAACCAAAGGAGCTGGGTCAAAGGAGAAAGGGCTGGAGTCCCATATGTGTGTGTGTGTGTGTGTGTGTGTGTGTATATATATGTATATATATATATATATATATATGTATATATATATATATATATATATATATATATATATATATATATATATATATATATATATATATATATATTAGGGGTGCAACGGATCAAAAAACTCACGGATCGGATCGATCCTCGGCTCCGAGTCACGGATCGGATCATTTTGCAGGACCAGCAAATAATAATTGAATTTGCAAAAACCTGTGAAAATTCCGCCACCATATAGTCCCCACTGTAATATCCACGTCATCTCCCCCACTGTAATATCCACGTCATCTCCCCCACTGTAATATCCACATCCTCTCCCCCACTGTAATATTGTCTGAGTATCGCCGAGTATTGGCAGGATATCGCCGAGTATTGGCAGGGTATCGCCGAGTATTGGCAGGGTATTGCAGAGTAATGCAGAGTATTGGCTGGGTAATGCAGAGTATCGCAGAGTATTGGCTGGGTAATGCAGAGTATCGCAGAGTATTGGCTGGATAATGCAGAGTATCGCAGAGTATTGGCTGGGTAATGCAGAGTATCGCAGAGTATATGCTGGGTAATGCAGAGTATATGCTGGGTAATGCAGGGTATTGGCTGGGTAATGCAGAGTTTGTTTACAAGTGATCGCTCCGTCATTTGACGGAGCGATCACATTGTAAACAGTGGCCGGGTGTACCAAGATGGCCGCCGCTCCGGAGCTAGGCCGAAGCCGCAGCCTTTCCTAAGGCCGCCGGGTGTACCAAGATGGCCGCCGACGGGCCGGAGCTAGGCCGAAGCCGCGGCCTTTCCTAAAGCCGAGGCCGCGGAGAGCTCCGCGGATCGCGGGGTGTGCCGATCCGAACGGGGTGACCCGTTCGGATCACGGATCGGCGACGATCCGTTGCACCCCTAATATATATATATATATATATATATATATATATATATATATATATATATATATATATACATATATATAGGCTATGGATGGGCTGTAGGCATTATGGTAACATTGAATCCCAGTATCTGTATAGAAAGATCTTGCACAATTAAGACTGCATGGCTCATTTACTCTTTTTCTCAATGTTAGAAGACAAGCTTCCATCTGCATTTTGCCAACCAGGTTCGTATATCTCCCCATCCCAGACCATTCTAGGTATGTCCTATGTATGTGCAAGGATCATGTAATAGCGTTGGACTAGTTCCTCTATGAAGCTTGGTAAATTGAAGCCAGATACACAAAAAATGTCTCTGGAATGATTCATCTTTAGCAGCTGTCCTCATAAAAGCCACTTTAAATACACATCATTATTAATCCACCCACTTTGTTTCTGTTTGAACAGCTGAAGGCGTTTGAAAAGGAAAGGCAGAGTGAGAAGAGAATTTTGGAGTCAGATCTGGTAGATCATCTTTTGCAGAAGCTGAGGATCAAAGTGCTGGATGAGAGAAATAACAGGTGTGATAAATATTGTTCGATTTTTCAGGAAATAAAGATATGGGAAACTGGTGAAGGGAGATTGTTACCCATAACAATATGTCAGATTTCCTTCTCCTCCCTAAGAGAAAGATATAACCTGAGGCTGCAGTGGAAATGGCTTCAGTCAGGTTTCATCTTCCTTTCTCTTGGAAATTAGACAAGTGTAGTTGAAACGGGCAACATCTCCAATGTGATTACACTGATCACTGCGAAAACTACTGGCTCCTGATTTTTGACCAGTGCATGTAATAAAACCTCAGACCACCCATAAATGATGTACAGCAAATTTAATCACCAGTCATTTTCTTGCCTTTTGTGGTGACAGTTGAACCCGCCCAGCTGATCAGGTCTGCTTACTTGATCCAGGCCAGTGACTCAAAAAAGCATTGAAGTTATTGGATCATCGTGATGGTTAAAAATATCTACTTTTATAGGGCTTCCACCAAAATTCTGATATATATTTATAGAAAACAATCATGAAAAGAGAAAGCTCTGACTCTTATGCAGCTAACTGTATACAAATATATTTTATTACTTAGAAAGTATAAAGACACACAGACACAAGTTAAAAACAAAGGTATACCTACTAAAACCTAAGATGCTCCCCAAATGATCTTCAAAACATAAATAAATGCATACTACAGTTTAAATCAAAGAATCAAAAAACGTATATCAAATATACAGATATGGATGTAATAATCGTATAACAATAGTTGTACTCTCTTAGAATAGCAGAAGTTCTGTAGAAGGCTCTGTGAGTGAAATGGTTAATCCTACAAGTACTAGGACACCTGTAGAGTAGAAAGTCAACAATATGCTGAATCATTCACTTCTACCATGGACAAATTAGAGTTGTAAATCATCCAGATTGTATTCCAAGAGGGCTCAGTAAAAGCGTCCAGTGTTTCTGAGGATGTATGTAGCACATATAAAGGTTGAAACCAGCACATTGAGGTGACATAGCCAATCTATGAATGCTGTAATGTTGTTATCCAAAAAAAAAAAAAAACCTTGAATGCGCAAGGTACGAGAAAGGTGATCTGTTAATCCCTATATACATTTTAACAAGGACCACTGAGACAATATATATGATAGTAGGTGCAACATTATCCAGTCTCCAGGTGAATTTAACCTGTCGTTGCTAGTATACAAATGTCCACAATTTTACATGGACCACCGAGACATTATATGCATTGCTTAGATGTGTAACTTATATGCATGGCTTGTATAGTTGGTGCATCATCATCCAGTCTCCGGGTGGATTTAATCTGTCATTAGTAGTGTATGAATGTCCACATTCAGACTTCTACATGGACTACAGAGACCTTTATATACAGTACATGCCTTAGATGTGTACAGTTGGTACATCCTCATCCAGTCTCCAGGTGAACTTAACCTGTCATTGCTAGGACTCAAATGTCCACATGCAGATTTCTACAGAGACAACCAAGACCTTATATGCTTGGCTTAGATATCACCCCTAATAATTGTGAGCCTTTAAGTAGGTGACCAAAATAGAGGCAAATATGTAAAAGTCCCCTCACCCCTCACAAGAGAAACTCAAATCATAAAGGTTTTATACTAGGCGTAAAAGCAAGAGTCCATCATAAAAGGACATGGAGTGTACCGCTACTGGATCACATGGGAGAAAGACTGACGTCTGACCAATTTAGTTTGTGACCTGACTTCCTCAGAGACTGCCCAGCCCTGAGTGCTATACCACATCCCTAAATACCAGATCAGGTGTCAGACGATTTATTGATGCATGTTGCAAAAAAAAAAAAAAAAGGGGGGAAGGAACCTGCTCTCTTTCTATCAATAGATGCCGAAAAGACCTTTGATAGGTTAGATTGGGACTTTATGTTGGGGACATTACATAGATTCGGTTTGGGCCCGTGAATTCTGAGGTGGATAGAGGCGTTGTACTCGAATCCTACGGCGAAAATACGGTACACGACAGGGCTGCCCTCTTTCGCCATTACTATATGTATTTTCCCTGGAACCCCTCTTAGCCTCTATAAGAGCTAATCATAAAATAACTGGTATAGAAGCCACTGGACAGAAACATAAGATAGCCGCGTTTGCGGATGATGTTATGTTATATAGAACGTATCCCACAAAAACACTGCCAGATGTTTTGGAAGAACTAAATAATTATGGTGATACCTTAAGATAAATATGGAGAAGACTGAGATATTAGATACCTCGGTCCCCTCAGATGAAGGTAGGGTTCTTAGAACCCTATACCCTTTTAAGTGGAAGAGAGGATTGAAATATCTGGGAGTGCTTTTGTCAACATCAATAATGGATTTATATCAGGATAATTACCTGCCCTTATTGAATAGAATTAAACAAGATTTGAAAGGTTATTATGCCTATAGATTATCTTGGTTTGGCATGATAAGCGTGATTAAAATTATGACCCTACCGAAAGCTTTGTATATTATTCAGTGTCTTCCGATAAAAATTCCTGCGGCGTTCTTTAAAACTCTTAGATTGATACTACAAAAATGTATATGGAATAACAGAGGGATTCATATTACTTATAGAGTATTGAGTAGACCAAGGGAGAGGGGAGGGGGGGACTTTCTCTGCCAGACTTTGAAAAATATCATGAGGCAGCAGTATTACGGAGAATTATGGACTGGGTCCATTGATCTCCATATACAAAATGGGTAACACATGAGTCAGAGCTGAGTAATTCAACTCTGAGTCAGAGTTTTTGGATACCAGGCCAATATAGAGGTCTTCCTAGAGATATAGCTCCAATTACTGTAGAGACTCTTAGAATATGGGATAAGCTCTCCAAAAGTAGATCTTGGCAATATAATAGCCCCCTGATGTTCCTTACAGGTAACAACCATTTCCCTCCAGGTAAGGATAATAAACTATATCTAAAATGGGCCTCCTCTGATCATTTGATATTAAAGGATGTTCTAAAGGAAAATATCCCCTGTTCCTTATAGGAATTATGAGGAAAAAAAAAAAAAATATATATATATATATATATATAATGTGTCTCCTCACAATGGAAGAAAAAAATTGTATCCAGAATGTGTGTGTGTGTAAGTTATGTGTATATACATTACATATAAACCATATATTGTAAAATTAAGACTTTCATTTAAACCTGGAGGGTATGTTGTACAAAGTTCCCAAATCCAGCTGGATTAACACTGTTGTGTTTTTTTTTTTTTTTTTTTTTTTTTTTCGTATTCACCTTTTAGCATGATATCAGGGACCACCCTCTCCACCACCCAAATCTTCATTCCATCAATTTTACCATCATATTTCAAGACAAAATGTCTAATCATCGGGGACATTAGATGTTTGTACTGTATATCATAGATGTTGTCATAAAGTCATTTCTTGACCATGCGTCTTCCCATTATAGAATGCACCGCACACACAGGTCAGGATTTTGACCACACTCATGGTATCACAAGTAATGTTCCCAAAACATCTGAGTTGCCGCCTTGTGGATGTGAGTCAAAACATTGCCCTCTATTACAAAAGAGCAGTTATCACACTTCCCACATTTGGATACACCAAACTGTAACTTGTCCCATTTCTCATTTGTCCTTATCAAAATGTTTACAGGTCAGTCCTTTGTTGACCGGGCCCGGAGATAATTAACTGCAGGTTTTTTAACACATTCCTTTAGCTGCTTGTCATCAGTCAACAAATGCCAATACTTTTGGCATATGTTTAAAACATCTTGGGAAGATGTAGAATACTGTATGCAAAGATGTGTCTGATTATCCTGAACTTATTGCCGACCATATAACAGGTCCTCGCTGTTACTTTACCTGGCCCTCATATAGGCCTTAGATAACTATTTACGTTTGTACCCCCACCTCTCCTTAAGGGTAGAAGCATTCTGTTCAAAATCATCGGGTAAGGTACAATTTATTTGCGCTGTGAAAAAACGGGCCCACTGGGATCCCCTTAATTAAGGGCATTGGGAGGAAGCCCTCAAGAGATCATTTGAGGATCTAGATTTCCTAAAGAGTTTTATGGCAAAGGGAAAAATATTTGAAATTGTAAACCAAAAAATGTAACAGATTTAGCATCACAAGTATACGTGAACTTCAGGTGCAGTTTGTGAGACATTATTTCTTTGTTTTTAGAGAAGTGTTGGACACCCTGTCTGGTCAGAACGTAAAGGGCTCTTTCTCCAGCTCACAGAGTAAGTACAGAATCGCTTAGACATGGCTTGCTTTTATTGTGATGTAGACTTGCCTCTCTACAAGAATGTAAAATGAATGGATGTTAAATGAGGGGTCCAGACAGCAGCCTCAAATTAGCGACAATAGCTCTCTGTTTAGGCCAATTGAATACAAATCTGATTTGAGATATGGGAGTGTCACATGCCAGGTGGCGTCATTTGTGGATTGTTTATTGTACTAAACCATGTGGCCTTGGTTATATGATGCACTTCAACACAAGAAGTGTAGAGCTGGGAGAAGGAACAGAGCATGAAGGAAGTACAAAGGGTGTGTAATATAGTTTAAAGTCCTTCTTATTTATGCATAATGTCCCATATTGTGCGTCCGTTTCCTCTTATAGTCACAAAATCAGCTCAGTTTAACGATTTGACTCTGGAACACAAGGTGTAAAGTACCCACAAACATGATGAAACAGATACTTCATCATTCATCAGGCCATCTGAATTAGCATTTTTATGTCTGGGTGCAGTCTTGGAATGATTAGACAGGCCAGAAAATCGACTGCAATTGCTTTTTCCCAGCTGCAATAAGCAGCACCAGCAGGGAACCCCTTTTCCCTTGATAAACATACACATTTATGAAGTGCACTTGAATCTAAGGGTGGATAGATTAACTTATTAGTGAAATTAAAACCCAATTGAACTATCCTAATATATTACTGTAATGCAGTCTGGCTGCAAATACAATAATAGCATAGGTGTGCGTAGTCTATTGCATTAGGGTGTGCAGCCCAAAGCTCCAAAACCTATGCGTTTGACATATTTACCGGCCTCGTCCCTGCTCTCCATCCAGAAACAATGGGAGCAAATGGGGGATCTGGGCAACAGAAGGAAGAGCAACAGGGAAAGGAGGGGTGGCATATACAGTTGTGCTCATAAGTTCACCTACCCTGGCAGAATTCGATTTCATGGCCATTTTTCAGAGAATATAAATGATAACACAAAAACATCTCTTTCACTCAGTTAGTGTTTGGCTGAAGCCATTTATTATAAATCAACTGTGTTTACTCTTTTTCTACTATCCAAATGACCCTGATCAAAAGTTGACATAGCCCAGTTCTTAATACTGTGTAATGCCCCCTTTAACGTCAATGACAGCTTTAAATCTTTTGTGGTATTTGTGGATGAGGCTCTTTATCTTCTCAGATGGTAAAGCTGCCCATTCCTCTTGGCAAAAAGCCTCCAGTCCCTGTACATTCTTGGGCTGTCTTGCATGAACTGCACATTTGAGATCTCCCCAGAGTGGCTCAATGATATTGAGGTCAGGAGACTGAGATTGCCACTCCAGAACCTTCACTTTATTCTGCTGTAGCCAATGACAGGTCGACTTGGCCTTGTGTTTTGGATCATTGTCATGTTGGCATGTCCAAGTACGTCCCATGCGCAGCTTCCTGGCTGATGAATGCAAATGTTCCTCCAGTATTTTTTGATAACATACTGCATTCATCTTGCCATCAATTTTTACCAAATTTCCCGAGCCTTTGTAGCTCACACATCCCAAAAACATCAGCGATCCACCTCCGTGTTTCACAGTAGGAATTGTGTACCTTTCATCATAGGCCTTGTTGACTCCTCTACAAATGTAGTGTTTATGGCTGTGGCCAAAAAGCTCAATTTTGGACTCATCACTCCAATTGACTTTGTGCCAGAAGGTTTGAGGGTATGTAAAACTTATGAGCACAACTGTATTAGTACCGATCCCCTATATTTTCCCCCTGTGGCAGCTGAATGTTGACAAATGGGAGAGGAGGAGAAGCCTACTTTCAGCTGCTGCAGGAGGAAAATACAGATCAGTTCCACTAAATTCCACCCCGCCACCTCTCCTGTTCAGGTTCTGAGGGTCGGCAAGGAAAGATTGTTATGTTGTCCTACTTGTTAAAAAAAAAAAAAAAAAAACATCTTCAAAAGTTGTGGGCATGATCTGTAAATTAAATGATGCAAATCCTCAAACAATCCATGTTGAAGTTTTAGTTAGTTGGTCTATGTTAGACAGTTGGCCTCGGCCAGTTTTTGGATGTTGTCTTGCGGACGCATCATATGTTGTATGCTATGCATATTAAAATTTCAATAAACAGATTTTTCCAAAAAAAAAAACAATCCATGTTAATTCCAGGTTGTGAGGCAAGAAAACACTAAAAATGCCAAGGGGGTGAATACTTTTGCAAGGCACTGTATACTTGTCGGGTAGATCCTGACCACAATTATTGGTAATTGGTAATACAGTCATATTAATTTACGTAATATTCTTGGTAAAATGTTCAGTAAAATTTGACAATACCTCAATACTGGATGCCCAGAAACATTGGTTTAATTGGAGCAACAAACACTTGGCATTTTTAATATACGGTTTCCATAGAAGTAATCTGTAACACAATATGGGGTAATTACTGTGCAAAGCAAACTTTATGGCGTTAAGCGTATGTTTTATAAATTATCCTGCAGTTATATTGTACATCTAATGTGAATGTGTCAGTCACTGTGTCTTTGTTAATCCCTATTATGTGAGGCTCTGTCAGGATACAAAGAGACAGCCCTGTTCTATACTTTGTCATCTCAGGCTATACTTTCTTTTATCTGACAGGTCAGTTTGAGCAGCACAGTAGTACCATAGTCCCGCCTGTCAGTGTCATCGCTCCAGAAAAGTTATCTGCCAACGTAAGACGCCGTTATGAAGCCCAGGTAGTTACAGCTCTCTCTAGGGCAGAAAAGATTTTTTAAACTAAATACTGTAGAAGTATAACTGCAATGTAACATATTTTATGCAACAATTCTTATTTATATAATATAAGCTTGTATTAGTTGTCTTGGGCAAGACAGATGGATTGAACTACATGAGCATATGTTGTCGTCCTATTTATATTGTTTCCATTATGCAGATTTGATAGCTTGCTTTCAGCGATTTTATCACAGTGGGTGGTAGGATAAATGAATTGGGCTAATTTAGAAACAATGCAAAGAGCAGAGGTGTGCAGTAGCCCATAGCATGTAAATGATAATTTGCTTTATTAGAGTTCCCAAAATCGGATGTCAGACTGCTTGCTGCATGGAGTCCTGCTCAAAATGGTGTGTACACGGTTGTTTACTAAGCAGTGATTATGAAGACCAACTTAACGTGAACATTTTATATCCACACTGGATGACATCAATCTAATGCCTTTTATCAGGACACACTGGGTTCATTCAGAGACAAGAGGGTTATGCTGCTGCCTACAGGAGATTGGACACTAGCAAAGCTTGTTATCCAAATATAACCCCTTCGACTCCCATCATGCTCCAGTTTTATGCTATTGTCCTAGGGAAATGAATGAATGAATGAAGCAAACCCTTTTCACTACACTTTTTTTTTGCTTTATTAAAATCTATTTTTTTACTTCAATCAAGCTTTTGTTTCAGAGCCAGAGAGCTCACTTCTTGCAGTTTTTTAGATTGGCTGGTCTTAGTCATTGCCTCCCTCCATCTGGGGACTGGCATCAAGGATGCCTATTTGCATATCCCTATTTTTCCAGCACATTAATGCTGCTTCCCTTTTGGGTGGACATTACTAGTTTGTTAGCCTTCCCTTCCATCTGTCCACTACACCTGTACTTTTTTCCAAGAAAAAGTTTATTGTAAATAGTAAGCACAACATGTAGTATTACACATTAGAACAGTACAGCGCATTCTTGAATACATGGAAACATAAACCAGTTGAGGCAATGCAATTAGCAAGTAACAAACATGTTCCCTGAGTTCCAAACGTGTGCTAGGAATATTGTACATTCAGTCAACAATTCAAACTCATAACCAATAGACCACAGCAAAGAATGGGCAACGGCCCCAAAGTCGCGTGACCTAGAAAAATAACCGCACGCGATTCTCGGTAGATTCTTATATTACCGTGCAAATATGTGGGAAAGGTAACTAACCCGATACCTCACTAATAACAGGCTGCTGTTGCGGTGTCAGTATAATCCCGCCGGTATCAGGTGAGGAGCGCGGGACAGAGCCGTTGGACAGGCCTGTGGTTTGTGAGGGGCCTCGTGACGCCGCCATATTGCCGGCCTGGGTCCGGAACATTTCGGGGAATGTTTTGGCTTAATCTCCCAGTAGTTTCCCTCAGAGACCTGGAGCGAGAAGCAGAAGAGCCGTGGGAAGTTGTTCCCATGATTTTCAGGGTGGATGGTGGGGAAAAATCCTCCGTTGTTGGCAGATGAATCTCTCTTTCGGCAGGAGCTCTGGGTTTATGCTGCCATTCTCTCTCGAGGTCAGGCCACGCCCTCCCACTACACCTGTGCTTGCTTTGCTTTGTTCACTGGGCATCCCCCTAGTGGGATACTTGGTCCACATTTGATTGAGAGAATAATTGGCACACACCTTGTCTGCCAATGTTCATCAAACTGTTCAGAATCTAAAGAGGTTCGTTTGGGTCCTGAACCTTCAAAAAGTCACCGATGGATCTGACTCATTGCTTGAAATGTTTAGGTCTCCGATTAGATACAACTCGTATCTAATGTTTTTCTTCCGGGAGACAGACTCCCGACTCTGAGCTTCCGGGTTTGTAGTCCAAGAGCTGAACCACCCTTGGCTTTACATGAGGAATCTGAGCATGATGGTTACCTCCTAAAATGTTGCTCCATTCCAGCTCAACATTATGGTTGCGTGAGACAAGCAGGCACAGTTACTGTACATTTGCATGTGCCCCACAAAACATTTGTGGATAGATATAAAATGGGGGTTCTAAGTAATTTTCTAGCAGAAAATACAGATTTTTAACTGACTTAATTTACACACAGAAGTTCATTCCTTTGATCTAAAAAAGGGGTCTCCAAAATTTATAAACAAAGGGCCGGTTTACTGTCCTTCAGGTTTTAGGGGGGCCAGACTGTGGCCATTAGGAGTACAAAAGGTTGTTTGTCTCAGTGGGAGGAATTGTGCCCCATCATTAGTGTCAGTGGGAGGAATTGTGCCCCATTGTTGCAATCATTTGGAGGAATTGTCCCCTAACATTGGTGTCATTGGAAGAAATTGTTCCCCATTGTTGGTGTCATTTGAAGGAATTGTGCCCCATCATTGGAGTCAATGGGGGAAATTGTGCCCCATTGTTGGTGTCATTTGAAGGAATTGTGCCCCATCATTGGAGTCAGTGGGAGGAATTGTGCCCCATTGTTGCAATCACTTGAAGGAATTGTCCCCTATCATTGGAAGAAATTGTGCCCCATCATTGGTGTCAGTAGGAGGAATTGTGCCCCATTGTTGGAATCACATGGAGGAATTGTCCCCTATCATTGGCTCTCATTAGTGGTGTCATTGGAAGAAATTGTTCCACATTGTTGGTGTCATTTGAAGGAATTGTGCCCCATCATTGGTGTCAATGGGGGAAATTGTGCCCCATCATTGGTGTCAATGGGGGAAATTGTGCCCCATCATTGGTGTCAATGAGGGGAAATTGTGCCCCATCATTGGTGTCAATGAGGGGAAATTGTGCCCCATCATTGGTGTCAATGGGGGAAATTGTGCCCCATCATTTTGTGTTGCTGGGAGAAATTATTCCCCATCATTAGTGTCAGTGGGAGGAATTGTGCCCCATTGCAATCACTTGAAGGAATTGTCCCCCATCATTGGTGTCATTGGAAGAAATTGTGCCCCGTCATTGGGCCTCATTATTGGTGTCATTGGGAGAAAATGTGCCCCATCGTTGGTATCACGGGGGGGGGGTGGATAGTGCCCCATATTTGGTGTAATTGGGAGAAATTGTGTCCCTTCATTGGTGTGAGGGGGGGGGGGCATTGACCCCCTGGCCACAGTTTGGAGACCCCTGATCTGAAAGATAGAAGAGATGCAATGTATCTTGTCTCCATCTCCCAGCTCTGAGGAATGTTGATAAACATTGACGCCTTTTTTTTTTCGTGACAGCTCTGAGCTTCTTTGCACTTGTCACATAGAATTGAGGAAATGTTAAGATTGTGAGGGGGGTTGACTTGAGATTGTGATCTTTTAACGATTAATTGTGCAGCTCTAGAAGCATTACAAAGAGTACAAGATACTTTTTCATACAAGTACATGGTACAGCAGGCACATATCAGGAATATGAAATGTTGGGGTAACATATTCTTTAAGAACAATCTCCCACTTTTTTTTTCTTTCAAAGTACACTTCACTAGATCAGTGAGTGCCTCTTGGCCTTTCAGCATCAGGAATCTGTTTATCTGTTCACATAATAAAGTTCTACCAAGTGGCTGTTCAGGCCTCTTCAGATGCCAGCTTCATACTTTGGGTTTACCAAGTAGCATGCTACCACAGTTGTTTTGGAGGGCTTGTTGGCATTTAGTTTGCATTCAGTTTGGCATCTTTTGGATGTCCCTCTTGCCTCACATTAACACTGTGCTCCTTAATGATAAAGAAACCAGTATTCTTGTATGTAAAAACCTTTCTTCTACCTTCACAGGGGTAGGGACACGGTTCTCCCTCCTATCTTTATGATCCACGCCAACTACTCCTTTTCCACAAAACTGGAACATGATGGGAGTGGGAGGGATAATATCTGGCTAACAGCTTTGTTTGCCAGAGTCCAATCTCTGGGCAGCAGTATAACCCTCTTGTCTCAGAATTCATTATGGAACATAGAGTGCATTCTAAGAAAGATTTTACGTAAGTGCAAAAATCCATTTTATTTTTTTGCAAACACAAATATAATGCTGTACCCTCGTCAAGCGCGATGGGAATGGATTGAATCCCCCTCAGCACCCTTCTGCCCCAGGATCCTGGCAGAACACATTATATTCAGAGTGCTCAGGGGTATACATTTAGATTTAACACAATTACAGATTTTATTTTTCTTTCTAAAGAGAACCAGCCACACAAGAAATTGAATATTCAATGATATAGGTTCTCTTTTAAAAAAAAAAAAAAAAAAAGGTAAAAACCACAAGGGTTTACAACCCCTTTAATATTTCTCCCAGAATATGTTTCCTTTACATAAACTCCAATGTTAGAACTTTTGCATAGCTTGCAATGATAGGTTTTCTACTTGTAATATAAGAAAATATTGGTTTTGTATTCACAGGTACTTTCAAAACTTCAAACTTTCATAACAAACTTTCAACAAAGAAATACAGAGATTGAAATTCTGGCAGTAAGTCTTGTGTTTTAGAACTATGTAATTCACATACAACAGAACTTAGAATACATTTCCTTATTGTTATTTTACATTGGTACAGAAGCCCTGGAAACTGAATCATCCTGATCACAGAGCAGCAAGTATTTATTTTTTTCTGTGGCTGTTGGTTACTAGATCTGGTAAAAAAAAAATATTTTGGGGTGAATCATAAAACATTTAAAAGTAACCAACAATAAGTTACTAGCAGCGTTGTGATTAAATTCTATATCTATATATTTTGATATTTTTTTAAAGACTGCTCTGTAACTGTCTCAGCATGGAAATGAACATTTCTAACGTGTCGTCATATTTTTTGCGCTTTTACTTTCCAGGGACCAGGCCCCTTTTTGCGATTCGGCACTGCGTCGCTTTAACTGACACTTGCGCGGTCGTGCAACGTGGCTCCCAAACAAAATTGGCGTCCTTTTTTTCCCACAAATAGAGCTTTATTTTGGTGGTATTTGAGCGCCCCTGCAGTTTTTATTTTTTGCGCTATAAACAAAAATAGAGCAACAATTTTGAAAAAAATTCAATATTTTTTACTTTTTGCTAAATAAATATCCCCAAAAAAATATATAAAAAAAACATTTTTTTTTCCTCAGTTTAGACCGATATTAACACGAGAGGGCTTCAGATGCCCACAACTATAATGGAACCTGCCTGCTTCCGAGATCAGTAAACTATTTTTTTAACCGCTTCCCGACCGCCCACTGTAGATATACAGCTACAGAATGGCAGGGCTGGGCAAAAGCACGTATATACGTCCCCATTTAATTGCCTAGACGTGGGGTCGTGCGACCCAGTCGGGAGCTCCGTGACCACGGCCGCGGGACCAGCGGACCCGATCGCCGCTGGTGTCCCGCGATCGGGTCACAGAGCTAAAGAACGGGGAGAGGTATGTGTAAACAAACCTCTCCCCGTGCTTCCTACACTGCCTGTCACTGATCGGCTGTTCCCTGTCATCGGGAAAGCCGATCAGTGACGTAAAGCCACGCGCCCCCCCCCCCCCCCTACTGTAAAAAAAAAAAAAAAAAAAAAAAAAACACACACGTCACACTTAGCCCCTCCCCGCCCCCTAGTGGTTAACTCCTTCACTGCCAGTGTCATTTACACAGGAATCAGTTCATTTAAATAGCACTGATTTCTGTATAAATTACAATGGTCCCAAAAATGTCCGATGTGTCCGCCATAATGTCGCAGTCACAATAAAAAAAAATAAAAATAAAAAAAAAAAAATCGCTGATCACCGCCATTACTAGTAAAAAAAAAAAATAATAAAAATGCTATAAAACTATCCCCAATTTTGTAAACGCTATAACGTTTGCGCAAACCAATCAATAAATCGCTAATTTTTAACAAAAATATGTAGAATACGTATCGGTCTAAACTGAGGAAAAAAAATTTTTATATGTTTTTTGGGGATATTTATTATAGCAAAAAATATTACATTTTTTTTTCAAAATTGTCACTCTATTTTTGTTTATAGCGCAAAAAATGAAAAACGCAGGGGTGATCAAATACCACCAAAAGAAAGCTCTATTTGTGGGAAAAAAAGGACGCCAATTTTGTTTGGGAGCCACGTCGCACGACCGTGCAATTGTCAGTTAAAGCGACGCAGTGCCGAATCGCAAAAAGGGGCCTTGTCCTTTGGCTGCAAATTGGTTCAGGGCTTATGTGGTTAATATCTAAATTTATGTGCCAAAATCTTGATTTGATACATTATAATCTTTGTACATTAAAAATAATTCCGTATGTAGCTTTTTGAAGGTGATTTTTGTTTAGTTTGGAATTGGCTTGTGAATTACTAGGACATATGTAACATTAGTAGTTACCACTGGCAAAAAGGGCTTAATGCCCATGTTGTGTTAGGTTATTGACTTTCTAAAAAAATGTAATTGACCTTTTCATATTTTAGGTAGATCTACCAAAGGAAACGATACAAAGTTTATTATTCCTGGAGGTAAGTAGTCGGTAAAAATCACCTTAAAAACTGTACTGGCAGACACGGGTTTAGCCACTTTACAGTGATGCCTGCAGTTTTAGGTCTCACCCCGGTACCGTTTTTTTAATGCTAGTGGTCAGCTCACGGTTACAAAAACATAAAGGGGTGAACATTGGGTACCCTCCTCACCGGTCCCTACTGTACTTACCTCTGGGGTTGCTGAACTCTCGGCAACCATGGAGTCTGGGGATTCAGAATTCCCACGCTTCTCCCTCTTCTGTGCAGCACTTCTGGGATGGACAAGGTTGCTTCACTCACTGATGGTGATGGCCAATCAGAATTGTCCCGAACACGCTGCATAGAGAAGAGCAGGAAATTCAAATCCCCAGACCACTGGACTGGCTGTGGGGGTGCTGACAGCTCAGAAACCCCAAAGGTAAGTAAAATGGGGGCCAGTGGGGGGTGGGGATGTCTGACGTTAGTTTATTTTATATTTTTTTTCTGTACACGTGAACTTGCTACCCAATACAAAAAAATTAACTCATTAGCAGTAATTTTTTTTTTTTTTTTAACCTTAATGGTTTTCTTTGGATTCCTCTGTGTCTAATAAAGTTAGGCTGATCATATTTTAAGCAGTTTTCTTTCCTTCAATTACAGGTTGAAGGAAAGAAAATCACTTGATTCCCCCATCACCACATTCAGTGTTATTGGGGCTATCACTCCTTCTGCGCCATCGTATTCCGACACAGGGGGAGGTTTTACCACCATTAGAATACAATTACTGTTGCCAGCTATAGCCAGTGACAGTAATCGTACTGTAGTCAATATATAGATTGACTTTAGTATGACCAGCCTGCCAGTCTGCTAAACCAGCCAAATTTAGATCAGTCTATGGCCAGCTTTACTCTAAACCAGGGGTCTCAAATTGGCGGCCCTCCAGGTGTCGCGAAACAAGTCCCATGAGGCATTTTAAGGCTGACAGTTACAAGCATGACTCCCAAAGACAGAGGCATGATGGGACTTGTAGTTCCACAACAGCTGGAGGGTCACCAGTTTGAGATCCCTGCTCTAAACAGATGTTGTTCCTTGACTACACTGAGAGCACTCCTCTGCTCCCACCAGCTCTGTAAAAGGACAGCTAACAAGTGATTTACAGATCACAGGCTACACAAACAATGAGCTGCACATCAATAAGGAAAGACATTCTGTCCAGCGCACCACAGGAACTGCTACCAAGGAGCAACCTGAACCCTATACACAGGTCCAGAAGGAAGACACTCATCGTATACCAAACACTGGCTGGCTTTGTGTCAGGTCAGACATCAATGTCTATTGTGTCTGCATACTTGCTGCTTAATTCCTAATACCAGGTGTGTTTGTTAGAAAGGGTACCTTGTTTTTTTATACTTACCTGCTCTGTGAAATGGTTTTGCACAGAGCAGCTCAGATCCTCCTCTTCTCGGGTCCCTCTTCTGTGCCCCTGGCCCCTCCCTCCTGTTGAGTGCCCCCACAGCAAGCAGCTTGCTATGGGGGTACCTGAGCCGAGCCGCAGCTCAGTGTGTCCATTCAGACACAAAGCCGTGCCCCGGCCCCTTTCTCTCCTCATTGACTTTGACAGCAGCTGCAGCCAATGGCACCGCACTGCTGTCTCAGCAAATAAGGAGGGAAGTCCTGGGCAGCCGAGACACTCCTGCAACATCGCTGGATTTAGATGGACCTCAGGTAAGTAGTAGGGGCACTGCTGCAGACAAAAGGATTTTTATCTTAATGCATTAAGATAAAAAAAAAAAAAAAAAAAAAAAAAAAACTTATGACAACCACTTTAATAACACAAGATTTTAAAGCTGAACTATAGACAAACAGTTAAAAGAGAAGTATGGGCATCTTCTGTGTGCATATTGTGTATTGTATATCATTGTACATTTGCCATTTTGTTTGCGATGTTCTTGTTCTCTCAAGCTGTTTGTCTTTTCTTACATGTATATGTCTGCATATGCATGTTTTTGTTTCTTTGCTGCATACATATGTAAATAAACGCATGTTCAATGATTAAAAAAAAGAAGAATGGGAATTTAAAAAAGTAAACATTTATATTCACCTAGGTGGATGTGGCATCTGTCTCCCACCAAGAACTGAGTGATTAAAGACTGCTGCTGATCGCTCAGTTCTCAGTCTTCATTGGAACAGAGAATCAGTGACTGCCAGTCTCCAGCTCTGTGTTCTGCTCCTCCTGCGCTTACTGGAGTAGCGGGCTGTGCCGGGGGTGGGAGTGGCTTGCTCAGGCTCTCAGCAGCATGCTGATAGGCCAAGCCAGCTGCCAGTCAGAGTGATGTCAGCCAACAGCAGACCATTGTTGGCTGAATATGGGACACAGGAGAAGTAGGGCCAAAAGAGCTTTGACTGCAGCAAACAAAACTGACACAATATTGGTTATTGTGCGTCGGTGGCTCATTATATATAATATATTTGAGGAGTTGTTTTTTTTTTTTTCTTACATTACACATAGTAGCGTGCAAGTTTTATCCCTATAACATATTACCCTCCAAGACAATAATCTGCATCGGTTTCCTTTCCAGTGTGGAGATGAACAAATGTTCAATGCATCAGTGAAGGAGCTCATATCTAGACTGCCAAGACAGAGATATCTGAAGCAGATCTGTGATGAGATTTACACATTCAAAATTGAAAAGAGGTAAGAAGACCTCGCTGACGCTTGTGTAACATTCTGAATTTATTTATAGTGATTGGATGGTGAATGCCCACAAATACCAGTTGGGCCTTTCAGCGAAGTCCACCTAATGCAGCTTCCTGTGACAGTGTGACAACAATGCTGCATTGTTCCTAAAGTCAGAGCACAGTTGCCACTCTGCATGGCTGCACTAGAGAGGGATGGGGAAATGTTGCAGGGGGTGTGGCAATTAGCATCTGGCCACACCCAGCATTGATTCGGTTACTGAAACCTTGTCCTGTAGGCTGCAGTGTCTGGTAGGGGGAGGGTGGCAAATACAAGATTTGTCTCAATCACAGAGTTTACTTTAAAAGGTTTGTTAATCAAAAAGTTACTTGAACAGTATACAGCAGGGATATGCAATTAGCGGACCTCCAGCTGTTGCAAAACTACAAGTCCCATCATGCCTCATGCCTCTGCATGACACCCCTGGGTGTCATGCTTGTGGCTGTCAGGGTCTTGCTATGCATCATGGGACTTGTAGTTCTGCAACAGCTGGAGGTCCGCTAATTGCATATCTGTGGTATACAGGATCCTTTAGGTATACAGCTACTGAAGTCAGAACCTCTACTGTGCAGACTTTCTGGACCAGCCAATGTATTCTCTCGCGCTTCATTACTGTTTTTGTGTAATTCAATTTTAAATGGGCTGTCAACATGCTAAAACGCAGGTTAGATGGTCCCTCCACTCCCTCCACCCCCTACATAATACAATGTTCACATCCCATCTTTGGGTTGTCATTTTTACTGCAATACATTGAATTTTCTCCATACATTTCTAAGCATATACAATACTCGTATTGGCCAGTTGTGACCTGTATGTGGGTAGTCTTTGCCAATTGCATTGGTTTTATATGGACTTCAAAAATCAAGTTTCCCAAATTTAGAATACTTAGTTCAGATAGGCTGCTATGGGAAGAAGTGTGTGTGTGTTTGAGCTAGCAGCATTGACTTGATAGCAGTGTCTGAACATAGTGGGTGTTACACTATTGTCAAAAGTATTTTCATGAACGTTAATGGAGTTTTAGTCTGTAGGGTTCAATATTGAGTTGGCCCACCCTTTGCAGCTATAACTGCTTCAACTCTTCTGGGAAGGATGTCCACAAGTTTTAGGACTGTCTATGGGAATGTTTGACCATTCTTCCATTTGTGAGGTCAGGCACTGATGTTGGATGAGAAGGCCTGGCTTGCAGTCTCCACTCTAAGACATCCCAAAGGCATTTTTCAGGGCTCTGTGCAGGCCAGTCAAGTTCCTCCCCAAACTTGCTCATCCATGTCTTTCTGGACCTTGTTTGTGCACTGGTAATGTTGGAACAGGAAGGGGCCATCTCCAAACTGTTCCTACAAAATTGGGGGCAAGAAACTGTCTTGGTATGCTGACGCCTTAAGAGTTCCCTTCACTGGAACTAAGGGGCCAAGCCCAACCCCTGAAAAACAACCCCACACCATAATCCCCCCCTCCACCAAAATGATTTGTACCAGTGCACAAATCAAGGTTCATAAAAAGGCATGGATGAGCGTGTTTGGGGTGGAGGAACTTGACTGGCTTGCACAGAGTCCTGTCCTCAACCTGATAGAACACCTTTGGGATGAATTAGAGTGGAGACTGCGAGCCAGGCCTTCTCATCCAACATCAGTTCCCAACCTCACAAATGTGCTTCTGGAAGAATGGTTTAACATTCCCATAGACACACTCCTAAACCTTGTGGACAGCCTTCCTAGAAGCGTTATAGCTGCAAAGGGTGGGCCAACTCAATATTGGACCCTACGGATTAAGACTGGGATGCCATTAGGCCCCTTTCACATGATAGACTCCGCCTGTCTGTTTTTCAGGCAGATATCAGCGGAGATGTATCCACTGACACCCACCTGCCATCGGATGAGATCTGCTCAAAACACACGGGTGGCAATACGTTCACCATCCGTCCAGTGGATGGGATCGGATAAAAACAGACATGCTGTCCATTTTCATCTGATCTTCCCATAGAAATCAGCGGGGCTCTGACAGGTCCGCCCCTGCACAGTGAGCAGAGACGGACCTGTTATCCGTGGGATCAACAGATCGATCCCCCGCTGAACAGATCTGCCCTGTGTGAAAGGGGCCTTATTAAAGTTCATGTGTGTAGAACAGGAACCATGGTTGTTGGGACACCATCAATTGCGATTGTGTAAACATTAGAAATCTGCAATATCTGAGAGACACAAGGAAAAATAGTAATGGGACAGGTTAGAGAACTTGATCTTTGGTCTTTTCCCCTGGTGCTCTAAGGCTCCATTCACACTAGCGCGTTTTTTGATGCATTTTGCAGAAATGCAGGGAAATTTTTTAACATGCGTTCCTATGGAACAATGTTCACATCAATGCAATTTTGTGCCTCTGCGATTTTGGAAAGCGTCAGGGACTTTTTTTTCCATGCAAAATGCAGCGTTTTGCATGCAATAGAAGTCAATGGACCCGCATCCAAAAACACAAGTACCGCATTTTTACCGCGATTTGCATCTTTTTTTTTTACACTGTATATAGCTGGTTGCTAAGCAACCACAGTGTTAAAAAAAAAAAAAAAAACGGTAAAAACATGTGTCCAAAAAACGTGGCAAGCACCGCAAAAATGCTCAAAAGTAAAATGCATAGATGTGAATAGAGCCCAAGACCCCTTTCACACTGGGGCGTTTTTCAGGCGCTTTAGCGTTAAAAAGCAAGAAAAAGAAGCTTCATCTGCAACCCCAAGTGCTTTAAGATCCCTTTCACACTCCCAGTGCCCAAAAAACGCTGCTTTACCAGCGCTAGTGGGGTGCTTTTAACCCCTGCTAGTGGCCAAATAAAAGGTTTAAAAGCGCCCACAAAGAGCTGCTGCCAAAAAAAAAAAAAAAAAAAAAGCTTTTCAGGCGTTTTGCAGGCGCTTCCCATTGATATTCACTGCTCCAAAAGTGCTGCAAAGAAGCTGCTTGCAGGACTTTTTTTTTGACAGCCAGCACAGCGCCTCAGCGTGAAAGCACTCGGGCTTTCAGATGAGGCTTCTTTCAGGTGCTTTTTTTAACGCCCCAGTGTGAAAGGGGTTAAAGTGTCTGCATGGGCCTTAACAAGGTTGGACCCCTCAGCCTAGTCATGCCAGCACAACATTTCTGAGGGTGTTTGGATTCATGTCTGAACCCCCCCCTACATTTCCTGGGGCAGCTTACAAATGTAATGCAATTACCACTTATCCTTTACACACAACACCCCAATGTAAAAATGTACTTGCCTTACATCCTAGATGAGGGGGACATTGCAGGCTTTTTTGGGGAGGTCCTGGGAAACTGCATGTTTTATGCCTTTAAAAACCACAAATCCAAAAAAAAAAAAAATACCCTGATCTACCAGAAATAGTGAGATCCCAACTCTGCCCCTGCGGCACTGAAATGCCAAAGGGGATGCCCTGCATACTTAGATGTGCCTGGTTTAATCATCAACCACGTGAGTTGCTAAATGTTGTACCTTCATTAACTCTAACCATATTGCTACACTTAGAGGCGCCTCTCTTCTCTTTTATACAAGTAGCATCAAGTCACAACTGAGTATATCAAGTCAAAATGTATTAAAGATGTTGCTCATCTTGCAAAACTCTAAAAAAAAAAATTTTTTTACTGTAATAATTGGGGTGCAGCCAGAAACCCAAATCATTTAACAAGCTGATTTTTGTATTGTCTTCCTACAGGGTGCCTCTGCTTGTGCTATACAGTTATCGAGATGATTACTTCAAGATCCTGTTCTAGTCTCCTGCCTATAAAGAATGCCATTGCTGTAAATATTCCCAACCTGCAGAAACTATTACAATGTGACTGATATCCTCTTTTTTATATATAATGTGAACCTCGGCTGTTAAGGGACCTGAACTTCTCATCAGCCAATCTCTGGCCTGGAAAATACTGTACTGCGCTCAAACCGACTTCGCATCAAAATTTCCTACTGCTGCTGTTTGATTTCTCTTTATGTACAAGACACGGGAGAGTTTTTTTTTTTTTATTATTATTTTAATTTTGTATACATTCCTATAGAAAGGAAAAATAAACAACTCAGCCAGTATAAATATATGTCATATTTTGGCAAGAATTATAAAGTCAGTAATAATTAACAGCAATCATCCTAGCCGACAGTGACATTTTAAATGCAACATGACACATGTAAAGGTATGGTCAGCACAACCAGATGAGGCATTGCATATCTGAAATACATTTGCAGAATTCAGTAGAATGAGTGCTTTGAAAAACAATGCTAGCCAAACTTTTTTTTTTAGTAAGGGAGAGAAGGGTTAAATGTGTCAGTCTTTTATTGTGATCTGTTTCTAGGCTTGGTGTCACCATCACAGGAAGTGAGAAAATTTCAGCAAAGTCCCATTCAAACTTGTTTGTAAATGTTGAACACAGATCCCAATGGGAGTGCCGATTGCCACTTTAGAACTTCTTGAAGCTTTTTTGCAGCTTGTGTAAATGCCATTCCCATTAGGATCTGTTCAACATTTACAAACTGGAGTGAAATGGGACTTTAAAAGCTTCCTGAAAGCTCTGCAACTGTCATCGCTTGCGGTTCACACTGCTCTTATACAAACTGAAGCCCATTCCTGTCCAACATGTAAACATTGCTTCAAAAATTCTAGTTACCCGCGGTGCTGCTTTTCAGCCTGACTGATAAATAATAACTTCCTCCATCCAAACAAGTGAGGTGAATGGAGGAATCTTCCTCACCAAGACATTGTGGGTTTGACTTATTAAACCTGGAGAGTGCAAAATATGGTGCAGCTCTGAATAGAAACCAATCAGCTTCCAGGATTTTCTTCAAAGTTTAATTGAACAGCTGATTGGAGAGTGCAAAAGCTGTGCATGGGAGCCAGTTTTAGGCTGGGTTCACACTGATACGACTGTTGTATCTGTCCTACTTGAATGAACAAGATAAGATTTTGCTCCAACTTTGAGATAGTACAATTTGTCCTTCGACCAAAACAATCCCAGAATGACATTCTTTTTACTGCTGCAGTAATCACCATGTCGGATGGTTAGGACAAGGATCCGACTTCAATGAGCTGAAGTAGGACCAAAGTAGTGGAAGGAGCATTTTCAAAGTCGGTACCAGTTAAGACGGCTCCCATAGGGAATCATTGATTTGCACACGTCATGCAACATGAGCTCCCAATGTCGGAGCGTTTGTTGTACCAGTGTGAACCCGGCCTTAGTAATACCCCATAACACACTATACAACTTTTGTTGTCCGATTTACCAAAACCATGTAGTGCAAGGCCCTGCCTGATTGCATACAAATTGAAACTCTTAAGGTTTGACCTCATTTTATATGGTTTTGGCAACTCTGAAGGAAAAAAAAAATATCTACAGAAAATTGTATAGTGTGTATCCAGCTTTAGTCAACCCCTGTATTCTGATATCAGGACTCGACCACTGCCAGAATGCAGATTGTTGGCTACAGCTGCTGAACAAAAGTTTTCCAACATTCTCATTCAACAGAAGTTGATATAACACTTGACTTCTGTCAAACAGGGACACAGACACATGGATCGAATCTTGGCCAGTTCAGCAGGGATCAGCCAAATTCTGATGCATCTCTGGCCAGCTGAAGTCTGTAAATGTTATTTTATATGTAACAATGGTATAAAAAGCTGGCCTTTAAAAAGGAGATCATCCTAAATTGCTTTTTTTTTTTGTGAAATGACCTTTACTGCAGTTATATATGAGAATGTTGAGGTTTCTTTCCTTAGGAACCATCGCTGTACCAAAAGGCCCATTCCATCAAAAAAAAAAAAAAAGGACTAAAGTGCACCTTACAGGTTTTCTGATCACAGTGCTTCAGCCCAGTGCGGTTCACCTTACATTTTGGCCATTCATACATACTTCCGTTACACAAGATGACCTGCACACAGCAAATCAATTCATTTGTAGCAAGAGAGCACCAGAAATACATCAAAATGCTGCAGGTAGCACAGCTACTTACAGTAAATATGAAGACTTAAGGTAGTATGTACACTTTCAGTTTTACTATTTTCATTCAAAATAGGATATTTGGTTTAACAACTACTATAAACGCAATGGAGTCTCGTTACCACAGCAAAATAGAGACAAAAAGAAAAATTTTGGAATTCAATTCCTGTGGGCACTGCCGTAAGCCTAAGTATATTTAGATCCTGCCACACATACATTACATTAGAAGTGCTAAAGTTTAATATGCAAGAATAGAAAATGTCTCTTGGGTTAATGTGTGGATTTACCATTAGAATGGCCTTTTCGCTTCCACAAACGCCATTCATTCAGTCCTGGAAACTCATGAGACACTGTGCAGCCCTTTAAAGAGAGTGTACATGATGGCTTCCTCCAGGTTGTCACTTGTCGCGTCATAAACCAAAGTAAGTGCTTGGTGAGCTTGTGCTCCACCTAAATGTCATTATTTTTGGACTTTAAGTCTGGAATCTCTTTCTGCATAAAATGCATGATGGCCTGAGCCACCTTATCGGGTCCAATATTATATACAGGATGTGTAGGCTTCTGTCAGGGAGGAAGAGAAAACAGACATGAGATACCATACATAGTTCTGCATTCCCAAAATATAAATGGTATGGAGGTAATCTATGCATTTCTATTAGGAGAAAAGAAATCAGACGAGAAACCCAACGCTTCTGATTATATTTTAGTGTAACAGGCGGACCATACAAGACAGTCATTAGATGTGGGGGGGGGGGGGCAACTAAACCCAGTCGTTGCTTGGAGAAACATCATAGGGAATATTTTACCATAATGAAAAAAAAATTATACAGTAGATAAGGCAATGGGCAAGTAAACTTACCCAAAAACAAATAGGGAATCTTTTCAGTAAGAGGATTGATAGTTTTGGGTTAAGCACTGGCCATTGGCCATTTACCTGCATACATTACAGCAGCAAGAATCAAAATCTGTATGTGTATAAAGTAATGAGTGGCTGTCACTGATAACATGTACCCATCCACAAACCTGGGGTTAGAGATGAATGTCCAAGCCTGTATGCAGTCAAATGCACCCAGACTCAAACATCTCTACCTAAAAACAAAATAACCATGTGGTATGCGGTTCCATGCAAACGTGAAGGCTGCTGTCAGAAGCGGCCTCCGCTATTTGCATCCACCTGTCATTTCAGCTGCACAAATTCTTTCCTCTGGAATCCAGCCGATTGTGCTTAAATGCCCATGTGAAGGAGCCCAAACGCTAAGAAAGTATACATTTTCCTTTTAAAATCAGTGTCTATGTTGGAGAGATTTCCTATCACTTCCTGTCCTAAGTGAAGTGAGGGTGAATCTCACCAACAGGAAAAAAAAAAAAAAAAAAACTGTTCCACCAAACCATTTGCCTGCTCTGCCAAACAAAAACAAACATTTGGTTGAATATGGTTATTGATAAAGCTATAGTAAAAGTACTCTGTATAGCTTACCATCCTCTCATACTGCAGCACATTTATTGCATATTCTCAATTATATCATTACAGATGTATGGAAGATCTCATGGTCACAAAAAAATAATAATAAGTTAATAGAAGTTGCTAGGTCCTTATCCTGTATGGCAAATCAATGGCATTAAAGTGGATGTAAATCCTCATATACCCAGTGACATGAACAGCCTCAGACAATACACAGAGATGAAACAAATCTCTCTACATAAGCTTTATTTGTATATCTGCTGTCTTCAGCTTGCTTACTGTTTAGAAAGTGCACATTGTGTTTGAGTTTTCTCTTCCAGTTTCAGCTGTGGAGTCTTGGCATACACTGTGTGAGAGCTGATTGGAGGAAATGGCGCACGCCTCCCCTCAGAGGAAGGAATGTGCAGAGCTGTGCTGTGAATAGACCAGCTTTCTGCTAATCCATTTATAGCACCCACCCCAACACAAATTTACAGCTGCTTTTATCTCCTGTCTGAGAACTTGTCAGAAGTTATCATGCTGATAACATAAGAACAGAGCAGCAGAAAGACACAGGACTTAGAGGGACTTCATGAACATTTACATCCACTTTAAGGCAGTGACCCTGAACAAGCATGCAGCCAATGAAGTCAGAACTCCTGACATGCATGTGTGATGTAAGTCACTACCTCACCAAGTAGTGAAGACAATCATGAAAGCCTCCATATTCCCATCATGACAGAATTGCTCCAAGTTACTTTTCTGTCCTCCATTTTGCTTATTCCTTCCTTTTAGTTCCCGTAAAAAGCAATGCAGCAGCCACTAGGATTGCTTTTACAAGAAAGCCAAACGCCGGCTGAAAAAATAAAAATAAAAAAAAATACCGGGATGAGACCCGTAGCTGCAGACATCATCCCGGTATAACCACTTGAAGTCAAATGACATTCATGTACGTGATTTAGCATTGTGTTTCTATGGACATTGAACACTTTTTTTATTTATTTTTTTTAAATGTGATTGGATGTTTAAAAATATTGGCACTTTTATATTCTTTATTTTTTTTAAATGGACGTTAAGCACATTGCAGAGGTCCTGTGCATCTTCTGGTCCAAATTCAGCAAAAAAAATTGTCCTGAAATCGGATCTGAAACAGTGAACAGGGACGCACCGGACCCCTGCTATGAGCCGCTTAATACGGCAGTGTGAACCCAGCCTAAAACCGGAGAGTGCGCAAAATCTGGTGCAGCTGTGCATAAACCAATCAGCTTCCAGGTTTTATTGTCAAAGCGGATTGGTTTATGCACAGCTGCACCAGATTTTGCACTCTCCAGTTTTAGTAAATCAACCCCATGAAGTCATTGACATTTCACAATATGGATATTTCATATTATTAGGTTTTGTTGATTTTGCACCATTTTATGCTAGCAGCTAATTTAATGGTTACTGTAGCCCAACCCACATAGGTCTACTTAATTTGTAAGCTTCATGAGCAGGGCCCTCCCATTTCTTCAGTATTGAAATTGTACCCTTTATATTGTAAAGCACTGTGCAAACTGTTGGCACTGATAGGAGGTCACCAGTTATCACCGATCTTCCTACTCACCAAAATATTCTCCGGAGATCCCACAACAGTTTCTCGAAGCATCTCGCCACTTCCAAAATGCTGAGCTATAGACAAGCCACTCAGACAATAGCAGGTATGATAGAAGTCTCTTGATCTTTTAAAACATAAAAAGAAAAAAAAATCCTGTAAAACAAAAGAAGTCACCACAGTACTATACCAGTAAAAACTAAAAAAGTTCTTACTTGCCGGGTTTATCTAGTAAACCTCCAGAGGGGCATTGGCAGCACAAGAGAATATATTCCTGGAGGGCTTTCTGGTCAAACATCCAATTGGTGTAGCTGAGGGTCGATTCTCCTGTAAAGACAAAGATTTCAGTAACACATTGCAACGATGACAAGGTGCTGTGACCTAGAGCAGCCAATCAGAGTTCAAGCAAACCTTTCCTGAAAGAAACATGGGTCTGCTACTAGCAATCCTCTTCTGAAGATGCTAGCTATCTGGGCTAGTACACTGACCATTTGGATTCACTATGGTTTCTGTCACTGACCTGGAACAAGCATATGTAAAGTCTGACATCCTTTTGTGTATGCTTGTTCCAGGTGACAGAGAAGGCATGCAAGAGGGTAAAACGGGAAAGCCACAAGAGACAAATCTGCAGAATTTTTACTAGTAAGGGCGGCGATTAGTGACTTTCAGTGAGAGATGTGGTCCAAGGCATCATAAGTAATTGGCCTTCATCCCAAATTTAAACAAAAAGTTTGGTCAGCGGGACTTTGAATGAGGCCAATCACTGTATAGAGTGAGCATGTGGGATATAAAACGCAATATTGCTTTTATGGGTTCCAACAAAAAGGGGGGAAGATGGGAAGGAGCGGTATAGGAGCGGTGAATACACCGCTCCAAAGATGCTGCTAGCAGGACTTTTTTGCCGTCCTGCTAGCGCACCGCTCCAGTGTGAAAGCCCGCCGGCTTTCACACTGGAGTGAATGGGGCCGGATTTTTTTCAGGCGGTATACAGGCGCTATTTTTAGCGCTGTACCGCCTGAAAAACGCCCCCAGTGTGAAAGGGGCCTTATAGTGGGACTGCGATAATGTGGGGGACAAATCAGACACCCGACACTTTTTGGGGACCAGTGAAACTAAAACAATGATCAGTGCTAAAGAATAACAAATAAAAATATATGCACTGTCACTGTACTAATGACACTGGCTGAGAAGGAGTTAACATCAGGGGCGATCAAAGGGTTAAATGTATGCCTAGGTTGTGCTTACTTACTGTTTGGGGAGGTGCTTTGATTAGGGGGTAGGCAGAGATCTTTGTTCTTGTTTAGCCTGCTTAGGAGCTGTGAAGGTTCGCAGTCCAAGGACCACGGCTATGGAACGCTCTACCAGCGGACATTGGCTCGGAAGAAAAAAAAAAACATCTGGCCTTCAGGAAGAAGCTCAAGACCCATCTCTTCAGAAAACCCAGATGGACACTGGCGGCAAAAGCATCCTGAGGAGATTTAGTTTGTATATGTAGCGCTATACAAGTTATTCATTCATTCACTGACGTTCTGCTTGTGTCCCGAACGATCAGCAGGTACCAGCGAACAGATTCTGCCAGTCCCGCCTATTGGCTCCCGCTTTGTCAAATCACAGTGGGAATGGGTTGCCGGCGGCGTGGCCCCCTGACCCGGAAGTGTCTGATCACGTACTAGGTACACAATCTGGCAGGGTTAATGTCACCTATAGGCATTACAGGTAAAAAGCTTCTAGTACGAACATATAGTAAGTTCCTGGGCCCCCATAGGGATTGAGATGTCATTTTGTGGTACACTTGAAGCAAGTAATTATTATAGAAGGCAAAAGGGACAGCGAGCCATTATTATCTGTGGAATTTACTGTGTTGGAAAATATCACTACCCACATGATCTTACATTTCTGGTGTGTCTATATTTCCCCAACAACTGCACATTGCCACCTGACGGTGGGGTACACTTGGTACCTGGGACACTGGAATTTGATGGCATTCATACATTCGGTGAAAGAAAACGAAACATTCAGGATTGTTTAATGTCCCAAATAACATACAGAGTTTATCCATAGAGGATGAACACCGACACCATCAAACTGCACATCGGCTCTATAAACATATGGCAGAAAGGCCGTTACCTTCAGCATGTAAAGTTCTATGGAGGAGGGGCATCAGACCAGCTTGCCAAAAGGAATAGCAACCATCAACCAGTTTGTTGCAGCGACCTTGAAAGCCACCCTCAAATCTCATTTGTCTAAAAGCAACCCATCTCTGGAAGAAAACCAAAGCCAAATTTCATTCATGTATCAAGTTCATACTTGGCAATAAGAAGAAGAAGTCCATCACATGAGTCACTGATGGAAAACTTTTCCCACCCCCCCCACCCCCCCCATACAATCCTGACAGTCAAATTTCATTCATGTATCAAGTTCATACTTGGCAATACTTAAATATAATCATTCAAGTTTCCTTTAGAAAGATTGTGACATTAAAGTAAACAAAAACACAAACACGAAACCATCAGTGAGCGATACAATCATACAGTTTATCAGCATGAGTCACTGTGGGTGATGGTAAGTAGGGGAAAAAACACAGGTACTGCGGGACACGTTAGCCTATAGGGCCTCCAACTGGCCAACGCTAGTATGGGAGGGTGGAGAGGGGTTCAGCCCGCTTATCCACAAGTGTCCTAATATGGTTCCGTTGTGGTACCCCGTTCTGGCAGCTGTGCGGCTGTGCGGAGAGGCTGCTCCACACAGCCGCACAGCTGCCAGAACGGGGTACCACAACGGAACCATACCTCCACTAGGACACTTGTGGATAAGCGGGCTGAACCCCTCTCCACCCTCCCATACTAGCGTTGGCCAGTTGGAGGCCCTATAGGCTAACGTGTCCCGCAGTACCTGTTTTTTCCCCTACTTACCTCTTATAACTGACCCCAATGTACGGGCTCACAATAATAATTACGAGGCCATTTCCTCACCACAGGAATTCCTCGGCCTATTGACATACATACATGTCCAAAGTACCGGTGCTGATAAACGTATCTTGGTTCCCCGTTCCACTAAATTCCTTCCCCTCTATAGGGATTAAAGCTCCTGAGGAAGCGTCTTAGGACGCGTAACATGTAGAGCAACTGCAAACAAGCTGTTTTTCTGTATGATTGTATCGCTCACTGATGGTTTCGTGTTTGTGTTTTTGTTTATTTAATGTCACAATCTTTCTAAAGGAAACTTGAATGATTATATTTAAGTATAGTGACTTCATTGGAACCACTTTGTTACTATCTGAGCGTACTTATACATCAGCCTGTTAAATATTTCTATAGCGTGCCAGGTTGTTTATTTCCCAACAATCTGTTTTAAATTTATAATTTAATACTTTTTTTTATGTTTTTAATAAAAAACGTGTTATATCTATCTTACGCCTAAAAAGTCCATCATTCTCCAACATTAATTTGTTGACAAAATACCTAACATTCAGACTATAATTTTCGGGACGTGGCAAGCACTTTTATACACTGTACCGTATCCGCAACACCATTACGCGGTGATACGGGGATAAATTCAATTTTTCAAAATAATTATAGTTTGTGTCTACTACAGCCCTTTATCACTGAAATGACCAGGGACATCATTTAGAGCCCTTACACACGATCAAAAAAAAAAAGCGGAAGAAAAAATAAAAACAAAAACACATTCCTTTATATTTCTATGGAACTCTTCACACCGGTCAGTTGCATTTTTTGCTGCTTTAATAGGGCTCTGCGAATCTTCCACTTGTTTTCAAGAGCCCCAACACGCGCCAAAAATGCAGCAAGCAGGGCTTTTAAAAACACAACTGACCGGTGAGAAGAGTTCCGTAGGATTTAAAGGGATGCGTTTTTCTTAAGTTTTACAGTTAAGAAAAAAAGCACATCAATGTGAAAGGGTCCTTAAGGGGGACTATCTACAAGCATGTCTGGCCCCTCCGCCTTCCCGCTGCAGATTTCTGGGACACACACAGGTCACAGAAGACTGCAGGACCATTCACGAAGAGTGGCATGATTTGCGCATGTGCAGTAGGAAACCAGCTGAGAAGCTGGAAGGCTTCACTGCTGGTTTCCCTTACTTACAATGCCAGCGCCTGCACCCAAAGCCAATCGAAGAATCCGCTTGGGAGCCATCATCGCTGGATCGCTGGACAGGCAAGTGTCCTTATATTAAAAGTCAGCAGCTACAGTATTTAGTTGTTGACCTGTGTGGGCTTTAAAAGCATTGTCTATGGGTATCAGTGTCCCGGGCGCACGCAGTTTTGAATGTTTATATATATATATATATATATATATTATATATATATATATATATATATATATATATATATATATTATATATACATTTTTTTTTTAATTATATACTCGACTGTCTCGTCTTCTATACTGTACAGAACATTTGGACATGTTCTTGTGTTCATGTACATTAGTTTGAATCTATTTTTAATGAATAGATTTGATAAACAGTTGCACTAATAGCTAGGACCTCCGCTTTCAGAAAATATAAAATGTTCTAGAGTTTTAAGCACATTTTCTGGTTTAAAAAAAAAAAAAATTGAAGAAAAGGTTTTGGTAGCGAAAGGGTTAATCATTGAAATAAACAAAATTTTTATTAAAAAAAAAAAAAAAAATTTAAACTTACCAACAAGCTCTTTAGGTCTAAAAGGTGAACTCTCTTCATTATGACCAAGGCTGCCAAGCCACAAAATGTATATCCTCCATGTGCTTCCATGCCTGGCACCCCACCAATACCACCTTCCCAAAACTGGCACCTAGAACAGTGGTCCAAATGGAAAAGCAATGCATCATATGACGTTATCCTAAAACATCAGATATTTAAAAGTTTAGATCAATGAAAGTGACATTTTCATACCTGGCTATCCATTCAGCCGTACCATCAAATAGCTTGGGTGTCATAATGTTGGTCAGTGATGCCACAGAGGCAGCACAATAGGCACTTCTGTAATAGAACACAGAATTAAACTGTTTGTCATCATGTACTAACCCCCTATGCAAGAAATTACCCATAACACTTATTATAGTTTGAAATAATATAAAAATACCATTTATTCCCATAAAGTCTACAATTTTATGAGAAATCCTTCCCACTCCCTAAGCGAACTAACTAAATAATGCAGTAGAATGACTCAAAATCAATGGTGATAATGGCGAGCTGTAGTCTCCAACTGACCGAAGCTCATCAGTGATCATCCCCGCCAGTGTCTACCTATAGCTGAAAGCTCATAACACGGGGTCAGATGTCCATTTCATTTTAATACTGCTGTATCCAAACCTTGAACAAAATGAATTTTAAATGCCCATCTACCGGAAAAAAAAAAAAAAAATGTAAAATAAATAAATATACGAAATATCTGACCTTACATCCACTTCTCCTCCCACATGCATGTTGAAAGATCCATCGGGTTGCTTCAGTGACCAGAGGAATTCCAGAAGCTTTTCCCTGCGAAATAAAAAGATCATTATTGGCAGGGAACACACAAAGGATGGAATTTACAATAATCTGCCCAGCGAAAGCCAATAAAGTTACTATAAGAAGGTAGATCATCATCCTTGGAGGAGAAGGTATAGTATATGAATAGGTTGCCCCAACATCCCTTATGTGTGTCTGCTGTACCATGTACATGTGTTTAAAAGTATCTTCAAACTAACCACACTGGGCATAGAAGCACATCCAACCAGTCAGATTCTGGCTGTGCTGGGAGAACAGCCTGCCTGTCCTCCAATGGTCAGACTTGTGCTGACACGCCTCCCCTGCACAGGTTTTACTGGGAAGATCAGTGTACTGCTCCCTTTGTTTCTTCTGCTGACAGACTCCCCTCAACCCCTCTCCCCACCCCCACCTCTCCAGAGTGTTCATTTTCGTTGACTAAAATACAACTAAAAACAATTCAGATAACTAAAATGGCATTTTAGTAAAAAGACCAACGAAATTTGATGTCAACATTAACACTGCCTCTCCAAGCCCCTTATGCAGCTGAGAAAAATGGTCATGCGATCACTTACAGAAAAAATAAATATAATATATGATATATATATATATACATATATACATACATATATATACACACATACATACATTACATACACACACACACATTAGATATATAGATATCTATATCTCACTCACACTAGATTGCCAAAAGTATTGGGACGCCTGCCTTTACACGCACATGAACTTTAATGGCTTCTCAGTCTGTAGGGTTCAATATTGAGTTGGCCCGACCTTTGCAGCTATAACAGCTTCAACTCTTCTGGGAAGGCTGTCCACAAGGTTTAGGAGTGTGTCTATGGGAATGTTTGACCATTCTTCCAGAAGCGCATTTGTGAGGTCACTAATGGGGACGAGAAGGCCTAGCTCGCAGTCTCTACTCGAATTCATCGCAAAGGTGTTCCATCGGGTTGAGGTCAGGACTGCAGGCCACTCAAGTTCCTCCACCCCAAACTCACTCATTCATGTCTTCATGGACCTTACTTTATGCACTGGTCCAAATCATTTTGGGGGGGGGGGGGATTATGGTGTGGGGTTGTTTTTCAGGGGTTGGGCTTGGCCCCTTAGTTCCAGTGAAGGAAACTCTTAAGGTGTCGGCAAACCAAGGACAACCCGAAAGAACACCTTTGGGATGAATTGGAGCAGAGACTGCGAGCCAGGCCTTCTCGGCCAACATCAGTGCATGACCTCACAAATGCGCTTCTGGAAGAACGGTCAAACACTCCCAAGGTGCAGCTGAGGACCCCATTCATTATAATGACAGGTTGCCAATGGCTGCCGATAGAGATATCCATCTATATATCTACATATACACACATACATACATACATAGTGGTGCTCATAAGTTTACATACCCTGGCAGAATTTATGATTTCTTGGCCATTTTTCAGAGAATATGAATAAATACACAAAAAAAAAAAAAAAAAAGTCACTCATGGTTAGTATTTCTCATTCCCGTGTATTGCCCCCTTTAACATCAATGACAGCTTGAAGTATTTTGTGGTATTTGTGGATGAGGCTCTTTATCTTCTCAGATGGTAAAGCTGCCCATCCCTCTTGGTAAAAGTCCTCCAGTTCCTGTAAATTCTTGGGCTGTCTTGCATGAACTGCACATTTGAAGTCTCCCTGACTCAATGATATTGAGGTCAGGAGACTGAGATGGCCACTCCAGAACCTTCACTTTATTCTGCTGTAGCCAATGACAGGTCGACTTGGCCTTATGTTTTGGATCATTGTCATGTTGGAATGTCCAGGTACGTCCCATGTGCAGCTTCCTGGCTGATGAATGCAAATGTTCCTCCAGTATTTTTTGATAACATACTGCATTCATTTTGCCATCAATTTTGACCAAATTTCCTGTGCCTTTGTAGCTCACAGATCCCCAAAACATCAGCGATCCATCTCCGTGTTTCACAGGCTTGTCATTAAAGTTAGTTCACAGATCAGTGTGAACTGTGAACTCGCACAGGAATCATATCGCATAGGTGAGAACAACCATGCGATCCGATTCTAGTGCGGGGGAAAAGAAAAAAAAAAGAAAAAAAAACAAACAAGTCCCTGCACTATTTTCTGTGGGAATCCAATGCGAGTTCAGCCATACAACTGTATGACTGAACTTGCATGTGATCTTCACCTGCGGTGTGGGTGCAAATCACATGAGATCTGAGAGGGCGCTAGTGTGAACCCAGGCTTAATAGCCATTCAAACCCCTTTGTGTCAAATTGTGGGCATGTCATCAGGCCAAAATCACCAGGGTATGTAAACTTTTGATCAGGGTCATTTGTCATAGTTTCTGTTGCCATTATGATTTAAAAAAGGAGTAAACACAGTCGATTAATAAATGGCTTCAGCCCAACACTAACAATGAGTGAAAGAAATGTTTTTGTGTTATCATTCATATTCTCTGAAAAATGGCCAATAAATCAAATTCTGCCAGGGTATGTAAACTTATGAACACAAATTTTACATACATATTTATCATTAAAAGAAAAAAAAAACAACAACACACAAAGAATGGAGTAAGTGGATGCCAAGGAACCTTCTGATATTTCAGGTGTACAACTCCAAGTTTTCAATAGATAACTAAATAAACATTAGAATACAGATAAAAATAGTTCCCAAGAAATTCATTTAACATAAGAGAAAGAATACATTCCAATACAGCAGATTTATCTCATCCACATACCTGTTAATGACATTGTAGGCTTCTTCTGTTCCAATGGTGCATAGCGCATTCACTGCTGCATAGGTAGGAGCTAGATGAGGTTGCTGGCTAGGTCCACCAGCAAAGCCCCCATTGGGACCCTGACATTGGCCTAGAAACTGGCAAACACTATATAAAAAAAAAAAAAGGGGAAGAAGTAGGGACAAATGATATTGCATCCATGTGAAGTAATTTCCTGTCACTGTTGTACACAGGTGGTCTGGAAAAGTGCAAGTAAAATGTATTGCTGCAGCAGAGAGAGCAGCAACAGCAAGTCTGGACCCGTCAGCACCCCAGGGCAGCAAGCTAGAGGGCAAGTCTGCACCAAAAGCCAGGTGTCATAACTGCAATGATGGTCTTCCGCAGCGGAAATACAATGCATCATGCTGGTAGGAATCTCCTAAATACTCTCTTTTTTTTGTCACCCTGTGGGAGTAGAGTCGGTCTACCATCACTGGAGCAGTCATGACCCTGAAGGTTCACTCCTGAAATATTAAGGGTTTAAATTCCCCAGAGAGGCGAACAAGCCGTCTAGCTGAGCTCTGGACACAGAGCCTTGATTGTCTTCCTCCAAGAGACTCGTTTTAGAGCAGACAAGAGCCCAAAACTTAAACATTTTCCAACGGTCTACCACAGTCCATCTTCAAAATCCAAAGGAACCAGTATTATAATATCAAAATCCCTTCCCTGGCAATCCTTCAATGTCCTCACGGACCAAGAGGGCAGGTTCCTCATGCTTAAAAAGGTATATTTACATACATTCACCCTAGAGAAAATTTATTTGCCAAAAAGTAACCCGCTTCCGACTTTGGAAAAGGTGCTTTCCACTCTTGACCTCCTTCATAGAAGGAACCTTAACCACTTGCCACCCGGCCAATGTACATATACGGCCGGGTGGGAGCCGTCTACTTCTGAATGGACGTTCCGGAACGTCCTTCAGAAGTAGAGGGATTGCGCGCGTGCCCGCGCAGCGGCGCGATCCCGATGCGGCCGTGTCACCCGGACACGGCGCATCTCGGATCGGCAGGAGGGCTCGCTGATTGGCCCTCCTGATCACATGACGGCCGTGTCGAATCACAGCCGTCATGTGATGTACACAAACAGCCGGTTGCTAGGCAATCGGCTCTCCTCTCCTCACACGGAAGTCGTCGGTGAGGAGAGCGGATCGCTGCAGCCGGCTGGTGATCAGTGAGTATTAGCTTTTTTTATTTTACAGCTTTTACTCACTGATCACCTGTCTAGTGTCCCCACAGTAAAACACACATGTCCCCAAATAATAAAAACACATGTCCCTCACATATGTCCCAGTAAAATAACATGTGCCAATGATTATCTGCACACATATGTCCGTGATCACCTGCACACCCCTTTTACATGATCATTTGCGTACATATGTCCGTGATCACGCGAACCAATTATTATACACTTAACGGAATTTTTTTTTTACAAAAAACATGTAGCAGAATACATTTTGTCTTAAATTTATGACAAAATTTGATTTTATTGGATTTCTTTTAAAAAAGAAAGGAGAAAATATTGTTTTTTTTCAAAATTTCCGCTATGTTTTCGCTTATATCGCAAAAAATAAAAAACGGAGTCGCGAATAAATACCAAGCTAAAGCTCTATTTGTGCGAACAAAATGATAAAAATTTTAACCGCGCAATTGTCACTGAAAGTGCGAGAGCGCTGAAAGCTGAAAATTGGTCTGGGCAGGAAGGGTGTTTAAGTGCACAGTAAGCAAGTGGTTAAAGAGTATCATATTTATCATTCAACTCCCCTAAAACCGCTGCCTAAAAACCCCACACACCTTTTTTGGGTGGATTTTTTCCTCTTCATAGAAGGAACCTTAATACTGGGTGGCCACTTTAACCTGATCTTAGACCCTCAAAGTCCTTTTCCAACTACTTTCTTGTCTGCTATGTGATGTTACTCTTTGTAGGTTTACATTGCAAACTTCCAAAAAGTACTTCCCACACTTCTTGTCCTGGACATGCAAGTGTAAAAATCAACATGTAAGCACAAATTTAAACTGTCACCAGAACTGAGGTCCCCACTACAAGATGACCAATTTTGTCTTTTATTTTTACTACTGTACTGTAATATTTTGTATTTTTCTATACTTTCTGGTTTGGCAACAGTGGCGATAAAACCCATCATAGGAGGTTCTAACCTTTCATCTCTTTGCCAAAAGGAAAAAAAAAAAAAAATGGCTTCACTTTACGTATTTTTTTTTAATAGGAAGAGTACCGTATATACTCCAATATAAGTCGAGGCACCTAATTTTACCACAACAGAAAAAAAAAAAAAAAAAAAACGGGAAAACCTATTGACTCGAGTATAAGCCTAGGTTGAGAAATGCGCAGCTACTGTAAGTGGAAAAGAGGGTCAACAATGCCCATTTGCAGCCATAGGTCCCCCGAACTTCAAACTCGGTAGCTAAGGGTTCCTAGATGCCCCCTAGCTGCAGCCAAAGGGTCCCGAAATGATATTGCTGCAGATGGACACAGTTGACTTAATTTGGGGCCCCGTATCTCGGGACCACAGTGCTAGGAACCCCAAATGTGGTGTGCAAACACAGTGGAACTAGCACTACAACATACCCAAAGATGGGGTTCCTAGCACCAAGTGGCCCTGGGATACCGGGCCCCAAAGTCAGTTCGGAAAATGTCAAGCACTTTTCTGCAACAGAGAATGACATTTTCCAAACCGACTTTGGGGCCCCGTATCTTGGGGCCACTTGGTGCTAGGAACCCCATCTTTGGATATGTTGTAGTGCTAGTTCCACTGGGTTTGCACACCAAATGGGGTTCCTAGGCCCCGAGATACGGGGGTCCCCAAGTTGGGTTCGGAAAATGTCATTCTCTGCTGCAGAAAAGTGCTAGACTAGAGTAGAAGCCGAGGGGGGCACTTTCAGCACAAAAAAAAAAAAAAAAAAAAAAAAGAAGTGATGAAAAACTCTGCTTACACTCGAGTATATATGGTATATCAAAATCAGAAGGCGTGTACTCCACAATATTCAAATTCCTGGCTGCTGCACTATGAGAACTATACTACTAAATATAAATGGGTATGCATGATACAGTTCAGGATCATTACATTCATAGCTGACTTTTATTTTAATACGGCTCACCTTGATGCCACAGATTCAGGGATTGGCTCATCCAATAGCATTAAACTATGTACAATCCAATAGCATAGCCAGGGTCGGCTGGCATCCAGGCACTAGGGTGGAGAAAAAGGTTACACAGAAAAGAAGTCAAAAATCTAAAGGGGTTCTTCAATGTAGCCTTAAAGATTTACCTGGAGACTCTTTATGGAACAAAGCTTAGCAATGGATTTCACTATGTAAACAGATTTGCATGTGGGCAGCTTCTGACACACAACATTACAAATGCATGAAAATGGCTAAAGGGGCACACTGGGCATTAAAAAATGCTGCTTATACAAGCATTCTGCGTTTTTTATTTCAGCCTGTAGAAGCACATTTGGGCATTTACAGGCATACAGCGCGTCCAGAAAATATTCACAGCGCTTTACATTGTCCACATTTTGTTATACAGCCTTATTCCAAAATGGATTAAAGTAATTATTTTCCTAAAAATTATACAAAACAATACCCTATAATGACAACGTGATAGAAGTTGCTTTAAAATATTTGCAAAAAATAAAAAAAAAAAAATAAATCACATGTACACAAGTACTCACAGCCTTTGCCATGCAACTCAAAATTGAGCTCAGGTGCATCCCGTTTCCACTGATCATGCTTAACCACTTAAGGACCAGCCTCGTTTTGAGATTTTGGTGTTTACATGTTTAAAACTGTTTTTTTTGCTAGAAAAGTTAGAACCCCCAAACATTATATATTGTTTTTTTTTCCTAACACCCTAGAGAAATAAAAAGCGGTCATTTCAATACTTTTTTTCACACCGTATTTGCGCAGCGGTCCTACAAGTGCACCTTTTTTTTTGGAAAAAAAAAATAAAAAAAAAAAATAAAACAGTAAAGTTAGTCCAATTTTTTTTATATATTGTGAAAGATAATGTTACGCTGAGTAAATTGATACCCAACATGTCACACTTCAAAATTGCGCCCGCTCGTGGAATGGCATCAAACTTTTACCCTCCTTTAATCTCCATAGGCGACGTTTTAAAAAATTCTACAGGTTGCTTGTTTTGCGTTACAGAGGAGGTCTAGGGCTAGAATTATTACTCTCGCTCTACCGATCGCGTCGATACATCACATGTGGTTTGACCACCATTTTCGTATGCGGGCGCTACTCACGTATGCGTTCGCTTCTGCGCGCAAGCTAGTCGGGACAGGGCGGTTTATAAAAAAATAATAAAAAAAAATTGGGTCGCTTTTATTCCTATTACAAGGAATGTAAACATCCCTTGTAATAGAAAAAAAGCATGACAGGTCCTCTTAAATACGAGATCTGTGGTCAAAAAGTCCTCAGATCTCATATTTACACTTAAATGCAAAAAATAAAATAAAAAAATAAGTGGTCATTTGAAAAAATTACAACAGAAAAATGTGCGGTAAGCGACGGAAGAGGGTGGGGTCTGCCACAGAGACCACCATTTTCGTAAACAGAACCGCCGGCTCTTAAGAAGGATACTGCTGCCGTTACAGAGATATCCATGTTCAACCTGCCGACGTATATGTACATGAACCGTTCGGTAAGTGGTTAAGATGTTTCTACAACTTGGAGTCCACCTGTGGCAAATTCAGTTGATTGGGCACGATTTGGAAAGACACACACCTGTCTATATAAAAAGGTCCCAACTGTTAACAGTGCATGTCAGACTACAAACCTAGCCATGAAGTCCAAGGAATTGTCTGTAGACGTCTGAGATGGGATTGTATTGAGGTACAGATCTGGGGAAGGGTACAGAAATATTTCTGAAGCATGGAAGGTTCCAACGGGCACAGTGATCTCCATCATCCATAAATGGAAGAAGTTTGGTCTGGTCACATACTCCAGCTCCCCTGCATCAGCCAGCAGCTGCTTAAGGGGAGAGGAGGGACAGCAGCCAACAACAACTGGCCCATAGTAATGGGCGACATCAGCATTCCAGCTGTTGTCAGAGCGCTCTCTCTTCTCCCCTGACGCTGGCTGACACAGGGGAGATCATGTGCCCGGACCAGAGAAGCCTAAAGCCTAGTGCAGTGTTTCTCAACCTTTTACGGTGAAGTAAGTAGTAGCAAGTCTAAAAAAAAAAAAAAAAAATTCCTAAGTACCCCTGTCCCAAGAAAGTGATCGGCGTTGATGGGGCTGCACTGATAGGAGGCACTGATGAGGCGGCATTGATGAAGAGGCACTGATGGTTGGGCATGCTGGCATGTGTAGTTCCTAAGCAGGCAGGACTCACCTTTTTTCCTGTCTGCAGTAGCTGGCTATGTGCACAATTGCATCTTTACACAATGGCAGGCCGGACATCCGAGGCACGCTGGAGAGGGGGGGGGGGGCAGGGAGAACATGGGGTCCCCCCTACTGACTGTGGTCAGTCAGCCCTGCCCGGGAAAACATATTCCGGGCAGCGCGATGGTCTCCATTGATGACAGGCCGGCGGCCCGACACCCCCCACATGCACACGGATGGACTGCTTCTCCCGTTGGTAGCACAGTGCCGCACAACATGGCTACAGCCCCCTGCCCTTGGTGCACGTACCCCCAGGGGTACACATACACACACGGGCCAGTTCAATAGAAACCGGCCAACATTCAGCCCATGAGTACATTATCTGTTTGGCCGGCTCCTGTTGAAGGCTCATGACCAAAAAAAATGTTCGGCCAGTGGCTGAAAGTGCTGACCGGAGTGTTCTGACAAGGAGGGCTGTCCCTCTATTAGAACACAATAAAACAGCAGGGGAGATCTCTCTACTAACATCGGATTGTTAGCACAGCGGCTCCTACCTGAGCTGTCAGTTAGTTCAATCCGCTGAGTTGAATGAGAAAAAAAAAAAAAAACTAGTGGTGTGTACGAGGCTTAAGAATAAGTATACAATTTATTCTTCCCCATAGTTAGTATAGGTGTTAGAAGGGTTGTGGGAGTCGTTTTTTAAGATTAGTTAGATGAATCCTAGAATTCTACTTTAAAGGCCTCCTACACAAAGCTGTTACCGCATACACCAGATTCCAGCGCCAAGAATGACACCTGAAGCACCTGGAATGACAAGTGCATGCAAATAGTGACGACCACTCAGCTTGTACAAAAGGTATAGACAGACTGACAGCAGCGGTCATTGTTTGCACCAAGCAATTGTTAGCGACAGGTGTCTGAGAATGGATGCAGTCAGTCAGATACACTTAAGAGAGAGTGTAGATTTTACAACCCCAGCACTTTAAATGTAAAATAGCGGATTACCTCATAGGAGTCGGAGAGGTGCTGCAAGCCTTTCCGTAGGTAGTGGGCATGGAGCTCTCTCTCCAATACAAGCCTGTAAGAAACACAATGTAGTTCTGCTTAAAGTAAAATACTTATGATAAAATGTATAATAAATGAATTATGTAGTATGAATCCCCACTCTGCACTTTCCCTAAGCTGCAACAAAACAAAAATTAATGAATAGAAGTAACAATATCCAAATAGGCTGCTGTATTGAAAATCCCTTGCAAAATAAAATAAAAAAGTGACAATATATAAAATATAAATATAACACATACTCCTAATACGGCACTCAATGGCAATCACATGTTGAACGCATAAAAACTGAGCTCTGTATTATGAGTATATATTCACGTATACACACTTCAAGTTATTATTTTGCATTATGAAAAAAAAATGTATGAGGTCGGCCATTGCTGACTGTCTTCTGAAAAAGAAAGTTGCCTGGCTCTTATGTTTTTTTTTTACTTTGAGTTAACAAAAGGTCTGCACACCACTATTACCAACAATATCACAAGCAATTTTTCGCATACATACTAAAATATGCATTATTACTTAAAAGTTTTTTTTTTTTTTTTTATAGAAAAAAAAAATGAAACAACAACAACAACAACAACAACAACCCATGTTATACTTACCTGCTCAGTTGCAGTGTATTTGCATAGAGCAGCCTGGATCCTTTCTAAATTTCTCTTTAAAAATGATACAACTGATGTCTCCACTGCCCTCTTCTATAGCAAACTGAGAAAAAACTGTGCCTGATCTGCTTCTTTCCCTGCCCAGAGCCACCAGGAAGCCCCAACATGGAACCCATCACAGAGAGAGTGGATTTTCACCAATACTCCATCGGCCATCCTGAGAAATTTGCGTACCAGACTCACAGGAGCTGCAGGAAACCCACCCACATCACTTGTACACTAAAGCAAGTGCACAATTTTAAAACCAACTCAAAATCGGTTATTCCCAAAGAATTGTTCCTGCAATTTGGTGAGTTATAACTCTGCTGTGTTCAAGTGATACAGTCTTTCCTCTTACATCAAACATACTCCTGGGTGTGTTACATGTCCGATTCCCCGCTGCGCCCAATGATCCCTCCAGCCGGCCCCTACATTACTGCTGTGTGTTGTAGTGACAAAGGAGGGAGCGGGAGGAACCAAGACATGCGGTGGGGGGGGGGGGGAAGAAGTACTAGAAAACACTCACAGAAGCTGAGAATGGTGAAGACTCTGCCAGACGCTGGATCACTTAAGAGTAGAATTCTGACTTGTGGCCCTCCTTTACCCACTGCCAAGCCCTTCACAAAACGCACTTCACAAGGCTTCACTGCTGGTTTTCCTTACAAGAAATGGCAGCGGCAGTACCCGAGAGCTGATTGAAAAATCAGCTTGGGTGAAGACAGATTCCTGGACAGGTAAGTGTCCCAATATTAAAAATCAGCAGCTACAGTATTTGTAGCTGCTGACTTAACTTTTTCTGAAGGAGCCTGGACCTCCTCTTTAGGTCTGTCCTGAGATTAAAGCCTCCACCACAAGGGTAATTATACGTATACACCAGATTCCAACGCAAGAATGACAATAGGTGTATGTGAAATAGAGGTGACCGCTAAGCCTGTACAGGCTGACCGCAGCTGCCGCTGTTCGCATGTATCCACACACCAAGTGGTCACCCGCAGTTAGGGATGGGCATCTGAGCCTGGACACAACTGGCTGCATCCAGGCTCAGACATCCACATACATGTGAATAACGATGGCTGATGCCAACCTGTCATTACTTTGAACAGGCCGCGCAGCTGCTGCCATTCATACACCTGTCATCCCAGCCAAAAGAATCCACCGATCCTTGCTGCTGGAGTCCGGTGTATACGTGTAATCACCTGTATGAAGGAGGCCCTAGACAGCCATGCCAGCCAGCACAAACAGGTGGTGGCTTCATATCTCTCTCTCTCTCTCTCTCTCAATTAAGCATCTCTGTCTGTAAGTGCAGTTTCCTTTAACAAACAAGACTGCCCCTCCCTCTCCTAGTCCAAGTGCTGCTGTATAGAGGATTACTGGAAGCCGATAGCAAAATAGACGCGGGTACTTAAAAATATATTTAGTGATTTTAAATGAATATTTAAAATACATTTTTATATATACAGCATATTTCGATTTCAGCTTTATAATGCACAGTACGTTCTCTGCCAATTTCACATTCGGCTAAGCTGTGTACATTTTGTTAAAAGGAATTTAAAAAAAAAAAAAAAAAAATTTACATGGGGAAATTTTGTCAAACTCTAAAGCGATAGAGAAAGCAGCATGCGGTGAGGCCTAAAATCAATCATTACTGCTGCTACAACAAAAACCTCATATCATGTATTACACTGCACAGGGAGCACTACAACTCTCAAAATAACATTTATTAAATGAGTAATGTTACATCATACCGATGTGAAACCCAGCTACTGAGCGCAAGACTTAGTGCGTATTATCTGATGACATGAGCTGCCAGCTTGTATCTTTATTGCACCAATGACTACCCTCTGGTAAAGATCACATACACCTCTTTATGATAGATATACCTACACATACACACATCCGAAAGGGGCCCTAAGAGAAAAGTTACTATTCTCATTGGCACTTCAGGACGGGCACATTGCTGCCAACGCTGTTTTTATGGTCATCTACAGCCTGCAATTTATACCGTGAGCCAGACAAGACTTTATGCTGCCTGGGTCCAGGAATGAAATTGTCTAGATGGTACCGCTGTCCCACCATCTTACATAAAATGGATCCTTCTATCCCCAATACCTGCTGTTGATGTTTGCAGGCCCCCCTGGCACTATGACCCACATTTAGGGCATTTGCCTGCAAATCACCCCATTTTGGGACAATATACTGCAAACTATAGGACAACCTTGTGGGCGATCAACTCCCCAACTTGCCCCAAATTATCGTGCCGTCTATGCTGCCAGGTTTCTATAAACAAATCAAAAAGACCTTGATTAGACATTTCCTCACTGCCACTTGATCTGTTAATAGCCAGACATTGGCGACAAAACGAACCACCATCACTGGCTGAATGGGCTTGTGGAATGGACAGAAGTGACCATTTTGGGACATATGATAGCCTGGGAGGAAGACAGAACGGAGTCATACCCACTCACATGGACAGGATTGGTCTTAATTTCACATCCTTCATATCAGGAAGGGCTTGAGTGTTTGGTTACTTCTGGGATCTCCATGCTTGCCTCCCTCTTCCCCTTAGCTTCCATATCTAGCCATGCTTCTTCCTCATTGGTCAACGTGACTACTGCCCTATTATGCACACACTACTCAGGAGAAATTTATCAGGAGGGGAGGGGGGGGGGGGGGTCAACCCTCGTTTACACTCATATTGGTTACATTGTTGGGCTCAGGGCTTTTTTTCCTGACGGAACTGGGTTCCAATACCTCTGCCAGACACAATCAGTGAGATAGGAAAGCAGGGGGGGCGCGACATGACAGGGCGGTTGCATAAGCCGGCGACTGCAGCCTGCCAAAGACCGCAGAGGGAAGAGCGATATCATCTGCACTCAGCCTCTCCCTGCCGACTGGATTCTCCTTTCGGCAGCCGCTTTCAAAGCTGTGGGAGAGGGAGAGGCTTTGGTAATGCTGCTTGGATGTTGGACAGGCCTGTCTGTTGGATGGGGATGTCCCTTTGCTGGACACAGGGCTTTCTCCCCCACTGTAATATTGGCTGGGTACGGCTGAGCATGGCAGAGTATGGCTGAGCATGGCAGAGTATGGCTGGATCCATGGATGTGACTGCAATTGTCACAGAGCAGCGCTGTGGGCACTACAGATCCAGCCCACAGCGCTGCTGCCATCTGATCTCTCCCCTCCACTGTACAGATCCGTACACAGAGGGGGAAAATCTGGAAACCCAGGCCTGCCCATGAAAAAAAATAAAATAAAAAATAAAAAAAAAATCGGACTGCTGACATCCATTTCACACTATGCTGCACATATGAGCATTTTTCTTTTATTTATTTTTTTGCGCGTGCATAAAGCAGCCTGTTCATTTCAATATATGCAACACATCAAATTTGTTCATGTGCCTTTTCAAACTTGCCGCCTTTTTCATGCGTCTGCTTGCGGCATTTAGGGCATCATTAAAAATGAATGGCCCTGCAAGTGTGGCAGACATTTTTTGGACGTTTCATAAACGCAAGTAAAAAAAATAAATAAATAAAAATTATCACGCAATGAATGCAGCCTTATACCTAGTACACACAATAAGACTATCGGACAAAATGATCGTTAGTTTCCTTTTTGCATGCTAATCTCATTCGGAATTGGAGATGTGTTGTAGTGTATTGGTATTGTATTTTCGAACCATAACTGTACTGATTAAAAATGAAAATCATACGATCTGGTAAATCGTGCTTGTCCCATATGATATCGGATTAACTGTCGTGATCGGCTCACGAGAGCTGTGTACCATTTATCAGATTATCCTATGATCGATTCGAAAGCTGTATTTTTTTGTACGATTTTCTGATCGTGTGTACAGGCAATGAGGCATCTGAAGTAGGAGATAAATAAATAAATAAAATAGATATAATAAAAATGGAATTACTTACTGAAAGGCCCCATGGCTGCGTTTGATGGCAGTGAAGATGACACCCACAGAACTCTCCACCTTTTTCTGTAAACGATAAACATACATCTTAAAAACACTATTCCCAGACAGACTCTGTAAGGCTGCATTCACACCTGAGTGTAGCGTCTTTGAGCACTTTTCTGCATTTTTTTTTTTTTGTTCACGTTTGTATGCATTTTTTGGGCTTGAGCGTTTTTATTAACCAATAGAGAAGACCATTATCTGTTGCATCATTTGTTGCTAGGAATTTCAGCTTTTTTAGCTTTTATTATTAATTTATTATAAAAAATTTCGTTAGGGTTTGAGTTCAGTTTAAGATTAGGAGTTGGGGTTATTTTATTTTTATTGCATTTTATTTTCATATGAATAAATGTGAAATAAACAAATAAAATTCATAAATAAAGTCAATAAATACTAAGTAAACAATAAATAATTAACACTTAAAAAAAAAAAAATAAATAAATAAATAACTAAACACCCTAACACAAAATAATGTATTTTTTGTTCGAGTTTTTTATGGCATTGCATCAGTGAGTATATATATGCTCTATGGACTATATAAAAGTAATTACAACATTTTAAACCAATTTTTTTGGTATTTTTTTATGGTTTACCATCATATTTATGAGTTTTCTGGTCCAAAAAATTGGGTTCCTTTAAAAACGCAAACGCGGCTAAACGCGTGGAAAAACAAGGTTAAACGCAACTGCATAAAAACGGGAAAAAAAAACAAGACTGTGTACATGGACACATAGGATAACATTGCATGCGTTCAGGTGCAGTTGAAAAAAAAAAGTGTCCAATTGCCTCTGAACGCACTTTTAACAGCGACTCGTGTGCATGAGGCCTTAATGTACATTACAAAGATTTAAAAAAAAAAAAACTTTGTTGCAGATTCCTACCTTTTGTTATTCTGAAGAAATCCCTGTGTGTTTGTCTATGTGGAAAGTGAATCTAATGGGAGTGGTTTCATAATTATCAGATAGCTGCTGCACCTGCAGGGCTCTAATGTGGAAAAGCTTGTAGGGTCTGCATCCCTTTAGACGTGATTTCCTATTGGGAGTATCTCACCAAAAATGTAATTTGTATTGCAGGGGATTCCGGAAATCTGACTTGTATCTTAGTGCAGAAAATCAGTGAGCCAATCGCACAAGCAGGAAATTATGTTTCGGGGGGGGGGGGGGGGGGGGTGTTGTACACATTCTGTGGTTGCCATATTCCATTACAATTTACAGAAAAATTCAGCGCTGCAGATTGGAAAGGAAAGGTCATTTTTAATAACATTCTATTAAAATGACTTGTGTAGCTTGTACAGTATATGCTATATTTTTTTTTACTTGCTAAGAAAAGTGGAGTTACCCTTTAACCATGACAAATGTATTGATTTTTGTTTGGAGCTTCGCAAAACGAAATGCTCAGGTGTGAATGGGTTAAGGTCATCCAACATGGAAATTGAACATTATCTATGAAAATATTTATCTATGAAAATGATTCAGGAAATAACAAGAATCAGTAGATATGGTGTAGATATGGTGTATACTTATATGGTTATCAATAAACAAAAAAAAAGTGGCACAGAATGAACAATTACGTCTTTACAGAATGGATAAGAATGGCCTCCATTGAATCAGCACCCACACTCTGCATCCTGCCACTCTCCCCCGTGTATAATCTGATAACAAAGGACAGGACACCCATTGTAATTTTCCCAGCTGTAACTGCCAAGGTTAGAATATTTCTTTAGTATAAAACATTAACATGAAACCTCTAGGAAACGTCTTTTAAAAGATTTTTCACTCAAAAATATCTAAACAAAAAAGATTGAGGTTGTCATGCTCCAAAGTCCCACTCATACGATAGATTTGAGGATGTGTGGAGCTTTCTTTTACCCCTGACCATCCAACATGAGGGGGCCCTTCTCACGAAGGCCATTAATGAAAGGGGTGATCCCCCTACTGTCCACCAATCTAAGGGGCTCGTCTTCACCAAACCAACATTGTAGTACATAATCTTCTTTGAGCCCCATTCACCCATACCCACTCTTTGCAGGCGGTGCTTAAAGTGTAACTCCACTTTTGTTTACAAAAAAAAAAAAAAAAAAAAATGTACAGGATGCAAATACAAAGATACAATACATTTGGAGAAAACCACTGCTCTGTTGGATAAATAAAGAAACAGAGATGACCCAACGTGTTTCGAGTAAGCGATATTTGTTCTCTTCTTAGGGGTAGGTGGTTAGACACAGGACGTAAAAATATATGTCTATAATTAATAAAAAAAGACAGGTATAAGAATATACTAGAGCTGCAACTAACGATTATTTTGTATGTCGACTAATCTATCGACTATTTTTACGATTAGACATCGACTAACGATTATTTTATTTATTTAATCTAGTGTTCTTTTTTTTTTTTTTTTTTTTGATTAGCCAATTAATAATTTGGATAACTTTACAAAAAAAAAAAAAAAAAAAAAAAAAAAAAAAAAAAAAAAAAAGGTAAGATAAAAGAATATAACATACACATACACACATACACACATACACACACACACATACATATACATACATATACATATACATATACATATACACACACACACACACAATTTATTATCTTACCTTTTTTTTTTTATGTACTTAATTTTTGTTATGGTAAAAGTACATACATATCAAGCAATGACTCAATAACTGAAAAGTTAAGTAAATTCTTGGATAGACATCTACGCCCCTATGTCACAAATCTGCCTACTTACATATGTGACACTATGCACTTTTTGCAGAATATTGATGGACTCTGCATTTCCTCCACATCAGTCCTAGTGACTGTGAACGTGGAGGCTCTGTACAGTTCAATACCACATGACAAGGCCTTGGCATGTATTCAACATGTTATTTCTCAGAACAGCCGCTTTGAAAAGATGACCAATGAATTACTAATAGGTGCTTTGGAGTTTATACTCCACCACAATTACTTGACCTTCAATCGTTCCCATTTCCTCCAGGTGCAGGGTGTCACGATGGGGACCTCATGTGCCCCATCATAGGCCAACCTGTACCTGGGGGAGTGGGAATGGATGATCAATCGGAAGAGATGATCCCCTTTATGGAGAACATTGTAGTCTGGTATAGATATAGCGACAACATTTTTCTCGTATGGGATGGGCCTACTGATCAATTACAGACTTTTCTTTATCAATGTAACCACAACAATTTCAATCTAATGTTTACTATGACGTGGGATCGTTGTTCTATCACTTTCCTTGATGTTACCATCCACAAAGATGAGAATGGCCTACTCTCCAGTAGCCTATATAGGAAACCTACAGCTGGGAACTCCATACTACACGCCAGTAGCTTCCATCCACAAGCGTTAATTTCCTCCACCCCCTACAGCCAGTATTTGAGGATAAGGAGGAACTATTCGGATGATGAAGTGTTTAGAAGGGAGGCGAATTTGCCAAACCCCCGGTGTGGTTTATCTCCTCCTCTGTGACTGTATGGTCTTCTCAACGTAAAAGCATGCACAAGAATTTTGGCGAAGAGCTTATCGTCACATCACTTCAATGAGGAACTGCAATCCCGGTCTTCTTCCTTGGAAGACATGCAACATGATGGGGTTTTCCCTAGGGTCTCCTTCCTAATCCTCGAGCGCATACATCCAGGTATGCAGGGAGGGGATTGGAACAAGACTTTATGACAGCATGAACAAAAGGTGGATCTTCCGTCTCAATGTGACAAAACCACCTGGCCTCAATGGATGCATCTCCTTCAGACCCTTCCTGGAAGGTTTTACCTCAGGGGGGTCTGAATGGGAACCAAATGACCCCCAATGAGAAATTTCTAGGGAAATTACCAAACTAAGTTCTGCAGAAAAATTTATATTTTCCATATAATGAATGAGCATATAAGCCGTTCTATTGCAGTTTTTGCCATTTACCATCTGATCTTGCAACTTGAAACCCCCCCCCCCCCCCTCCCCCTCTTTCCCATGTCTTCCCTTCCTCTCTTCATTTCTAATGTCAGAATTTTCACATATATACACTGCATACAACTAGTTAGATATTTTCTCTGGATGATTGTACATCTATATGATTCTGTGTTCATAATGTTTTTCAGCTTCCTTCCTCCTGACGTGTCTGCCTTTTAGCCATTCCGGTCTGGGTATGGATGATTTGGTACACCACAGCACCCGCCCAGTAGGTCCCTCACTCGGCGCATGGGGGGTGTTCACGCCACTCCACGACGTGTCCGGCATCCTTTGATTGGGGTTGTAGAGCAAGGTTTTCCTGGTTGAGGTGACTCCAGACGTGCCGTCACGGGACAGCATTACCCCACATCCAGCGTGCACTTGCCAGACGTATGACGTCACCACACCCCGTCCATGTGACGCTGGACATCTTCCCCCCCCCACCCATCAGGAAGTCGTGGCAGAGGCGCTTTTGCGCGCCGGGGACTCAGGGGCGCTCCTTGATTGGGAGCTCCTCCCCACACCACCACTAAGATTGGTCCATGTGATCTCCATCAACCCCATAAAATGATGTCCGTTCCAACATAATTTTAGGCTGCACACCCAGGTCAGACGGGACTACACCTGAACCGAGCCCTAACCAAGGTAATCCTTTTGGAACTATCCAGTTACGCTGGGGTACTAAATACTACATACATATAGATACTGGGTGCATATCACTCTGACCTGATGGTGTCCTTTTTTTATGTTCCCCCTCCATAGGCCCCATTAAAGCGGTTGTATAGTCAAAATTTTTACCTACAGGTAAGCCTATAAAAATATCTCCTAAACCTGTAGTTTAGGAGATATTCCCCCTGCAATGAGAAACTTGCTGCAGCGGCGCATGCGCACAGGGGATTCTCGGCTGAAGGCCTGGGAGATGACAGAACCTTGCCGGAAAGCGCGGGAGCGACAACATCGCAGCTTCAGCCACTCATAGAGCTGGAGCCGCTATACCTGAAAGACACGCCAAGGCAACATGTCAGCTACCTCGGCGTGGACCAGGTGAGATACCGACACCTCCTACGGCAAGCATTTCATAATGAGCTAGTATGCGGTGCATACTAGCTCATTATGCCTTTTGCCTTACATGTGTTCAAAAAAAAAAAAAAAAGTGTCAGCGGGCTTACTACCGATTTAACTTTCATCTAAGCACACGGACTCCAAACATCTGAAGTTAGCCGTTTGACTTCTATCCCTCTTCTGTTCCTGTATTATCCAGAAACAATCTGAATATGTATGCTCCGAACAGACACTTCTATAATCATTTCAATGCAAAGGTCCCTCGTCCTGGTCATTACACTATATTTATATCCCCCGCCCCCCCTCTTTTTTTGTGTCTAGCAATATTTGTCTCTTTGGGCCATACGTGGGGTACTCAAATTGTTTGACTGAATTTTTGATGTTCTGCTTGTTTCACAATGCATATATTCTTATACCTGTCTTTTATCAATTATAAAACGTATTTACGTCCTGTGTCTAACCACCTACGCCTGAAGAAGAGAACAAATATCGCTAACTTGAAACGCGTTGGGTCATCTGTTGCTTTATTTATCCAACAGAGCCGTGGTTGTCTCCAATTGTATTGTATCTTTGCATTTGTATCCTGTTTACACCCAGGTCTGCTCTATAAGACAACATTATCAATAATAGTTGCAAGGAAGACACAGTGAAAATCGTACTGGTCAGTGGAATGTTTCCTCTTACTTGAAAATAAGCGGAGTGCCCCCTACAATGGTGTTAGGGTTTTTATTTTATTTTTTTTATTTTATTTTATTATTTTTTTTATTACATTTTCGTAGAATAAGTAGGTGGTACAAAACAGAGCTTTGGGGCATACCCCAGCTCGAAAAATAAATAAATAAAAATAAAAAACTCTAAAGACACTAAATCAGTATCCACTCAGCACAATGAATAGGAATATACACTATACTGCCAAAAGTATTGGGACAGCTGCCTTTATACGCACGTGAATTGGCATCCTAGTCTTAGTCCGTAGGGTTCTAAATTAATTAGGCCCACCCTTTGCAGCTATAACAGGTTCAACTCTTCTGGGAAGGCTGTCCACAAGGTTTAGGAGTGTGTCTATGGGAATGTTTGACCATTCTTCCAGAAGCACATTTGTGAGATCAGGCACTGATGTGGATGAGAAGGCCTGGCTCGCAGTCTCCACTCTAATTCATTCCAAAGGTGTTCCATCAGGTTGAGGTCAGGACCTCCACCCCAAACTCGCTCATCCATGTGTATATGGACCTTGCTTTGTGAAAGCTTTGGCTGTACTTTTTTAACCGATTCCTGACCGCCACATGCCGATGTATGTCGGCAGAATGGCACAGGTGCACAAATCCCCGTACATCCCTTCGTAATCCCCGGCAAGCAGCCGCGCGATCGCCGCCGGTGCTGTGCGCCTGCCGCAGGAGCGTGCCTGCAGACTCGATGTCCGCCAGTGCCCCGCGATTGCGACAAGGAGAGGCAGAGTGGAGAAATGCAAGGCATTTCCCTGTTCTGCCTAGTGACATGACAGGGATATACTGCTCCCCGTAACCCATCACCCCTACAGTTAGAACATGCTGAGGGAAACATTTAACCCCTTGATCACCCCTAGTGTTTAACCCCTTCCCTGCCAGTGACATCTACACAGTAATCAGTGGCTATTTTTAGCTCTGATCGCTGTATAAATGTCAATGGTCCCAAAATAGTGTTAAGTGTCCGATCTGTCAGCCGCTATGTCGCAGTTCCACTAAAAATCGCAGATCGCCGCCATTACGAATAAAAATAAATACTAATGATAAAATTGCCAAAAATCAATCCCTTATTTTGCAGACGCTATAACTTTTGCACAAACCAATCACTATACACTTATTGCATTTTTTTACCAAAAATATGTAGAAGGATAAATAAATATCGGCCTAAACTGTGAAAGAAATTTAGATATTTTGTATATTTTTTGGGGATATTTATAATATAAAAAAAAAAATAAAAAATTCCCCCCCCCCCCCCCCCCAAAATGTTTATAGTGCAAAAAATAAAGACCGCAGTAGGTGATTAAATACCACCAAAAGAACGCTGTATTTGTGAAAAAAAAACAAAAAAAAGAAGGAGATGTCAAATTTGTTTGGGTACAACGTCGCACGAAGCCGTCATTACTAGTTAAAATAAAAATGCCATAAAAATATTCCATAGTTTGTAGACGCGATAACTTTTGCGCAAACCAATCAATATACACTTTGTTTTTTTTTTTTACCAAAAACATGTAGCAGAATACATATTCGCCTAAATTGAAGAAGAAATTCGATTTTTTACATTTTTTTATTGGATATGTTTTATAGCAGAAAATAAAAAAATATATATTTTTTTCAAAATTGACAGCCTTTTTTTTTTTTGTGCAAAAAATTAAAAACCTGCAGAAGTGATCAAATACCACCAAAAGAAAGCTCTATTTGTGGGGGGGAGACATACATTTTGTTTAGGTACAACATTACACAACTGCGCAATTGTCCGTTAAAGCAATGCAGTGCCGCATCGCAAAAAATGGCCAGGTCAGTAAGAACTGCAACCACTGAACAGTTGTCTATACACGGTTCCTGCCTGTCCCAGTAGTAGCAGCTCCATTCTACCTTTAGCAGCCAACCAGAGACTAGAATGGTGGTAGGTGATCAATGAAATGTCTTATTCACTCTGTAAAGGTCTCGGCGCCGATGTGAATAAGGTTTTATGATCACTGATCATAGAACCTTATTCACATCGGCGATGAGACCTTTACAGAGTGAATAAGACATTTGTTTATGCAGATGGAACCATCTTGCAGCAGCTGTATGGACATGATGAACGTCCTAATATGACAGGTGTGCAGGGACAGGATGCGTGACCCCAAACACACACTGTCCAAGGATGTGCACCCCTCCATGCACGTGTATCAAATTAGGATGTGTGGCTGTGTTCGTACAGCTGCTGAATTCGCTTACATAGCTGCACTGCACTGCATGCAGCTTCAGCCACAAATACAAACACATGCTGTATGCTGTATGGGTCTCAATACCCTTGTGAATGAGGCCTAAGAAATCTTTAACCACTTTAGCTTCGAAACATTTTACCCCCATCACGACCAGAGCATTTTTTGCTATTTGGCACTGCGTGGTCATGCAACGCTGTACCCAAACAAAATTTGTATAATTTTTTTCACACAAATAGAGATTTCTTTTGGTGGCATTTGATCACCACTGGCTTTTTAGCGATCTAAACAAAAAAAAAAAAAAAAAAGACAGAATATATAATAAAAAAAAATTAAAATAAAATGGTTTTTATTTATGCTTAAAACATACTAACACAAGAGTTCTGGGCTGTGATTGCACACAGTCGATCAGCAGGTCCCAGCTGTGAATCTTTGGCTGGGACTTGCTGACAGGCTGTGCAATCACAGCGGGTGCTGGGCAGGGTGCCCGTGTCCTAAACCTGGAAGTAGGCAGTGATGTATGGCTACGTCACTTTGCTAACAGCAGCTGTTCGTCCGCACTACATTGCGGGCAGGAGCTAAACAAAACCGTCCATTACAGGTTAAGGAAGTGTGCATTAGAAAAGTGCAGTTATTATTGAGATCCCAGGTTCACTTTAATATACAAGTGTACCTTTGAATGATAAACCATAAAAGAGAGAGAGATTATATATATATATATATATATATATATATATATATATATATATATATATATATATATATATTATATACACACACACACACACACACACACACACACACACACTTTTTACAAGCTCTACAGATATCAACATGAGAACCGAGAGGAGACACTAGTGACAGGGTCACCAATGTCCTGGGGTCCGATACCACATGGACACGGCCATATTTATTTACACAGGATCTTACTGAGGAAATACCTGTCTAGACTCCATCTGTACTCAGACATACATGTACTTACCATCATATTGAACTGAGGTGAGTACATGTTGAGCATTCACCTGAGTACGTCCTTATGTTTTATTGTAGCAGTACAGGAGCTGAATAAAATCTTCCTTCATTCACAATGACGGAAAGCCAAGGTCATCCTGCGCCCGTGCTGCCATATACACAACCCTATAAAGCCCCAATGAAGTATGATCCAACTCTCTCCCGTGAGCATTAAGTTATATTTTATGTATTTAGAAATGCATCTTTTATTAAACACTCAATGAGCTGTCTAAGGCTGATTCCTGATCACACCATACATGTGCGGTGGGGTGTTCTGTACTAACGTATCATGTATACATTGTTATACTGTATGCAACTCACACCACCGCAACACGCTGCATAGAGCTGAATGGAATGTCCTGCTATGACACAGAAAAAAAATAAAAAAATGGGAAGAACCAGTCTGATCCATTGTAACAATCCATATGTAACATGCATTGCACACACCACACACCAGGCAATAGGATTTTAGGTGATTTTGGTGTATTTTAGGTGCAGTACATTAAAAAAAGGGTCCTACAAGCTGCATCTTTGAGGGGGGCTTCCTCGAAAAGTACATTTTATATGTTGTGTATAGAGATTACCAGCATCACACCCCAATGTACAGAGGGGGCCCCCGAGTGTCAGCTCTGTGGGGGAAGGCCCCGAGTGTCAGCTCTGTGGGGGAAGGCCCCGAGTGTCAGCTCTGTGGGGGAGGCCCCCGAGTGTCAGCTCTGTGGGGGAGGCCCCCGAGTGTCAGCTCTGTGGGGGAGGCCCCCGAGTGTCAGCTCTGTGGGGGAGGCCCCCGAGTGTCAGCTCTGTGGGGGAGGCCCCCGAGTGTCAGCTCTGTGGGGGAGGCCCCGAGTGTCAGCTCTGTGGGGGAGGCCCCCAAGTGTCAGCTCTGTGGGGGGAGGCCCCGAGTGTCAGCTCTGTGGGGGGCGGCCCCGAGTGTCAGCTCTGTGGGGGGAGGCCCCGAGTGTCAGCTCTGTGGGGGGAGGCCCCGAGTGTCAGCTCTGTGGGGGGAGGCCCCCGAGTGTCAGCTCTGTGGGGGAGGCCCCCGAGTGTCAGCTCTGTGGGGGAGGCCCCCAAGTGTCAGCTCTGTGGGGGGAGGCCCCGAGTGTCAGCTCTGTGGGGGGAGGCCCCCGAGTGTCAGCTCTGTGGGGGGAGGCCCCCGAGTGTCAGCTCTGTGGGGGAGGCCCCCGAGTGTCAGCTCTGTGGGGGGAGGCCCCCGAGTGTCAGCTCTGTGGGGGAGGCCCCGAGTGTCAGCTCTGTGGGGGAGCCCCTCCTGTCTATGTCTCTGGACAGGTGTGCTGATGGTGACCTCAGTGATCCTTGCTGTGTAATGTCCATCAGTGACAACTCCCAGCACACAGCGGTGTCCCCCCATTGCAGGAAGTGTGCCCAGCACTCTGCAGTCATTCTATAGAAGAGGCCTGAGCGCTCATAGGGTGGGGGGGGTCAGTGATCAGGGGTGGCACACGTGCACGGTATACTACACACAGCTCCGCACACCTACCTGCTCCATGGAGGTCTCGGTAGGTAGGGAGTCCTCCTGTAGCCGCTCCTCCCCATGGCTCTCCCTCGTACACCTCAGATCTCCCCCGGTCTCCGCCATGTCCGCCCCGCACGCCTCTCACCGGCGATCCGATCAGCTACGGAGGCCCGGCGGGGTATGAAGAGGGCAGAGCGCGAACTCCGAGCCCCGCCCATCTGTCACTAGTGATACACGAAGAGCGCTCCCTCATTGGAGGACAGACTGAGCCACAAAAGCCCCTCCTTCCTATGTGACAGGGCTGTCAGCATTCTCATTACTATTGGTTACTTCATACCAGGTACAAAGTTCCTACAGAGATCCTGTCATTGTAGAACACAGACCAAGAGATCCTGTCATTGTACAACACAGACCAAGAGACCCTGTCATTGTACAACACAGACCAAGAGATCCTGTCATTGTACAACACAGACCAAGAGACCCTGTCATTGTACAACACAGACCAAGAGATCCTGTCATTGTACAACACAGACCAAGAGACCCTGTCATTGTACAACACAGACCAAGAGATCCTGTCATTGTACAACACAGATCAAGAGATCCTGTCATTGTACAACACAGACCAAGAGATCCTGTCATTGTACAACACAGACCAAGAGACCCTGTCATTGTACAACACAGACCAAGAGACCCTGTCATTGTACAACACAGACCAAGAGACCCTGTCATTGTCCAACACAGACCAAGAGACCCTGTCATTGTCCAACACAGACCAAGAGATCCTGTCATTGTACAACACAGACCAAGAGATCCTGTCATTGTCCAACACAGACCAAGAGACCCTGTCATTGTAGAACACAGACCAAGAGACCCTGTCATTGTACAACACAGACCAAGAGATCCTGTCATTGTACAACACAGACCAAGAGACCCTGTCATTGTACAACACAGACCAAGAGACCCTGTCATTGTACAACAAAGACCAAGAGACCCTGTCATTGTACAACACAGACCAAGAGATCCTGTCATTGTACAACACAGACCAAGAGACCCTGTCATTGTACAACACAGACCAAGAGATCCTGTCATTGTACAACACAGACCAAGAGACCCTGTCATTGTGCAACAAAGACCAAGAGACCCTGTCATTGTACAACACAGACCAAGAGATCCTGTCATTGTACAACACAGACCAAGAGACCCTGTCATTGTACAACACAGACCAAGAGATCCTGTCATTGTACAACACAGACCAAGAGACCCTGTCATTGTACAGCACAGACCAAGAGATCCTGTCATTGTACAACACAGACCAAGAGACCCTGTCATTGTACAACACAGACCAAGAGATCCTGTCATTGTACAACACAGAGCAAGATACCCTGTCATTGTACAACACAGACCAAGAGACCCTGTCATTGTACAACGCAGACCAAGAGACCCTGTCATTGTACAACAAAGACCAAGAGACCCTGTCATTGTATAACGCAGACCAAGAGATCCTGTCATTGTACAACGCAGACCAAGAGACCCTGTCATTGTACAACGCAGACCAAGAGATCCTGTCATTGTACAACGCAGACCAAGAGATCCTGTCATTGTACAACGAAGACCAAGAGATCCTGTCATTGTACAACGCAGACCAAGAGACCCTGTCATTGTACAACGCAGACCAAGAGATCCTGTCATTGTACAACGCAGACCATGAGATCCTGTCATTGTACAACACAGAGCAAGAGACCCTGTCATTGTACAACACAGAGCAAGAGACCCTGTCATTGTACAACACAGACCAAGAGACCCTGTCATTGTACAACACAGACCACAATATCTTGTCATTGTACAACGCAGACCAAGAGATCCTGTCATTGTACAACACAGACCAAGAGATCCTGTCATTGTACAACGCAGCCCAAGAGACCCTGTCATTGTACAACACAGACCAAGAGATCCTGTCATTGTACAACACAGAGCAAGAGACCCTGTCATTGTACAACACAGAGCAAGAGACCCTGTCATTGTACAACACAGACCAAGAGATCCTGCCATTGTACAACACAGACCATGAGATCCTGTCATTGTACAACACAGAGCAAGAGACCCTGTCATTGTACAACAAAAAGCAAGAGACCCTGTCATTGTACAACACAGACCAAGAGACCCTGTCATTGTACAACACAGACCACAATATCCTGTCATTGTACAACACAGACCAAGATACCCTGTCATTGTACAACACAGACCAAGAGACCCTGTCATTGTACAACACAGACCAAGAGACCCTGTCATTGTACAACACAGACCAAGAGACCCTGTCATTGTACAACACAGACCAAGAGACCCTGTCATTGTACAACACAGACCAAGAGATCCTGTCATTGTACAACACATACCAAGAGACCCTGTCATTGTACAACACAGACCAAGAGACCCTGTCATTGTAGAACACAGACCACAATATCCTGTCATTGTACAACGCAGACCAAGAGATCCTGTCATTGTACAACACAGACCAAGAGATCCTGTCATTGTACAACGCAGACCAAGAGACCCTGTCATTGTACAACACAGACCAAGAGATCCTGTCATTGTACAACACAGAGCAAGAGACCCTGTCATTGTACAACACAGAGCAAGAGACCCTGTCATTGTACAACACAGACCAAGAGATCCTGTCATTGTACAACACAGACCAAGAGATCCTGTCATTGTACAACACAGACCAAGAGACCCTGTCATTGTACAACACAGACCAAGAGACCCTGCCATTGTACAACACAGATCATGAGATCCTGTCATTGTACAACACAGAGCAAGAGACCCTGTCATTGTACAACAAAGACCAAGAGACCCTGTCATTGTACAACACAGACCAAGAGACCCTGTCATTGTACAACACAGACCACAAGATCCTGTCATTGTACAACACAGAAAGAGATCCTGTCATTGTACAACACAGACCAAGAGATCCTGTCATTGTACAACACAGACCAAGAGATCCTGTCATTGTACAACACAAACCAAGAGACCCTGTCATTGTACAACACAGACCAAGAGATCCTGTCATTGTACAACACATACCAAGAGACCCTGTCATTGTACAACACAGACCAAGAGACCCTGTCATTGTAGAACACAGACCAAGAGACCCTAGCATTGTACAACACAGACCAAGAGATCCTGTCATTGTACAACACAGACCAAGAGATCGTGTCATTGTACAACACAGACCAAGAGATCCTGTCATTGTACAACACATACCAAGAGACCCTGTCATTGTACAACACAGACCAAGAGACCCTGTCATTGTAGAACACAGACCAAGAGACCCTGTCATTGTACAACACAGACCAAGAGATCCTGTCATTGTACAACACAGACCAAGAGACCCTGGCATTGTACAACACAGACCAAGAGACCCTGTCATTGTACAACACAGACCAAGAGACCCTGTCATTGTACAACACAGACCAAGAGACCCTGGCATTGTAAAACAACACAGATCAAGAGACCCTGTCATTGTACAACACAGACCAAGAGACCCTGACATTTTACAACACAGACCAAGAGACCCTGTCATTGTACAACACAGACCAAGAGATCCTGTCATTTTACATTTTTTAAGGCAGAAGACATTACCTGTGAAATGTCCTCCAGAGCAAGTTCTCTTGTGTTTACATGTTTGTCTTTAGGGCTCATTCACACCATATAGGTGCTTCTGAATGCATGCATCTTTTGCACATTCCTGCGCAAAGTATTTTTAGCAGCAGGATTTCAATAGGCTGCCCAGTGTGCTGGAACATGCAAAAAGTAAGGCATGCACAGGTTTTAAAATTGTGACACCTTAAAAAGCATGGTACTGCGGTGCCATATGTTTTGATGGTCATGAACTCACCTGCATTTGCTAGATGAGTGAGGGCGCCATTAAGAATTATGCCACCTGCATCTGTCTGAAGAGGGTGGCGCTTTTGTGTGCAGTGTGGGAAAACAAACATTTTTGCATGTGTTCCCGCACTGAAAGTGGTGTGAACCTGCCCTCAGGGCTATTCACACCATTCTTGTAATGCAGCGGCTGGTATGCAATGCAATGCAGTGGGATGACCGCAGTGCTGATGCACTGATCGTGGCAGATCACACATGTAGACAGGTGGCCTACTGTATATTTAGTTAGTGTTCGGCTGGCCAGATCACGGGGAAAGGGGTTAATATTTACTGTCAGTTTAGCTTTCTGTGATCTTACAAAGGTTGACTGTGTACCCCTCCAACCCCTTCTGGAGTCCTTGGATGGGCAAAAGCCTCCAAAATCCAGGTACCTGTTTGGCACTCCTCTGGATGGTTTCCCCCCTCTGGCATCTGGACCTTCGATCCTGGGGCAGAAGACCTGAGTCTCAGCCAGGTGGAGAATTTTGGTTGCTAATTGAAGTAACGCCAGACTCTTGGTTTCTCCCTGTCGAGTGATATATGATAGCGCTGTCTGGTTGTCCAATCGAAGTTTGACTCAAGCTCTCTGAATCATCCCCTTGCTGCCTGTAGCTCCAGTAGATTGGAGTGTTTGGTTTCCATCATGCTCCACCTGCCTTGAACCTGCCTGCTCAGGCAGTGAGCCCCCCAGCCCTGGAGGCTGGCATCCGGGGTAATTACAATCCAGTCTCCCGGGCTGAGAGGCATGCCCTGCAATAGGGTTTCTGGCAACATCCACCAGCTTAGACTCTGTAGGATCCGTCCTGGTATCCAGATCTTATGGTCCAATGACCGGCCATCCCATTGTCCCAGGAAGGACATCTGGAAGGCTCTCATATGGAACCTTGCCCGAGGTATTTCCGGGATAACTGTGGTGAACATCCCCATCATTGTCATGCAGTCTCTTCCCGACAGTGTCAGAGCCTCCATTACCCTGTAGACACAGGCTTTCAGTTTTGCCACCTTGTGATATGGCAGACGAATCCAACCTGACTGGGTGTCGAACACCATGCCTAAATACGCCATCCATTTGGCAGGAATGAGGTTGCTCTTTTGACTGTTTATTAGCCATCCAAAGTTGGACAGGATCGCTATCACCTTGTCGCGTTGTAGCGCCAGCAGTTTGCTTGAATGTGCCACAACAAGAATGCCGTCTAAATAGTGGAAATTTTTTATTCCCTGCAATCGGATAAATGCTATGGTCGCCAACATGATCTTTGAGAAAACCCTGGAAACTGTGTTGATGCTGAAGGGCAGACATTTGAACTGGTAATGTCTTTCCTCTATTGTGAATCTGAGGTACTTTTAATGATGTTTGTAGATTGGGATGTGTAAATAGGCATCTGCCAAATTGATTGAGCTTAACCAATCTCCTCATTAAACCAATGATGCTATTGTATATATTGACCTCCTGAATCTTTTGGGAATGATGAAAAGATTTAAGGGATCTCAGGTCCAACACCGGTCTGAGCTCTTTGGTTGCTTTGGGTACTAAACACTTGCATTTCTTCTGATCCTGTGGGTAATGTGTTCAGACAAAGATATTCAGAGGTTTCTTTTGAAATCAGCTTCCTGTGTCTGCTATCCATATCTGATTCCTGTTTACTACCTGGCTTGCCTGACTCCTCCTGCATCGACCCCTGGCTTGGACCTGACTATTTTTCAGTCTGCGCATCTGTACCTTTGCTTGTCCACACAGTGTTTGACCCCTGGCTTGGCTACCAGCTGCCCAATCAGCTTTACCAGTGCACCCAGCTGCCTTCTGCTACCCAGCAGCAGCACTTGGCAACCCGTGCACCTTTGGGCACCGCACTTCCTGTCTCACTCCCAGGGGTGCTCTGAGGCCATAAGGAGCGCCCTCTCAGCAATCCGGCCTGCCACCCAGGACTTGACTCAGACATTACTAATGGAAACGTCTGAAAACATGGATTAGGACAAGAAAAGTTTTCCCTAAGCTTGGTGGGTTGATTGCTTCAGCCTGTATCTAGAATGAGGTTTCCGTTATCAGATATCTGCCTATGCCCTCTGAGGAAATTGTTACCCTATACCAGTGAAAGTCATCTTACCTCCTCCTGAGACCCGTGGCTGGGGAGACAAGCCTAAGGCCCTTGTGATCTCTGTGACAGGAGATCTTTGGATCCGGTAAGAGGCAGCTGTTCTCGGTGGTGGAGATCTTTTCTATCGGGCCACTTCTTTTCCTTATGGTGTATACTGAGTGGTGTCAACATTGGATTTCTGGCTATCTGTTATATGGACAATATGCTAACTATTCAATCTGTTGCTCATTTGTGATGCTCACAATATGCATGGCTATAATTTGCTTTTGATTAACACGTGGCTTAAATGAGCTTTCTTTTTATTTCTGAATGTTTTATTTCACTTAAATGTTAATTTTTTTGGATTATGGTATTATCATCTGTGATCAATTTATTCATCACTGATTTCTGGCAAATACTTTAGTCACTCACCACATTCTATCACTGGCTTGTGAAAGTGTTTTGGTTTGCAGCGCAGTCATTCTTCTAGTTCTTGTCATTTTAATGTGGGTATCTCGCATTCATGACTGCAGCAGCTTTTAGTTTTAGTTTTTTGTAATCATCATTATTATTTTTTGTGACACATTATTTAAATATAATTTGTTTAAACTTGGGACAGCGCAGTAACACACACCTTTTTTCTTTTGAAATGTTATCTTGTATCCATGCTTTGGACAGATTGACCGTCAAAAAGACTTCTCAGTCTTTTTTGCAGCCTGCTCTGCGGTTTATTTCACCTTGTGCAGGAAGGTGCTCTGTGTACCCCTCCATTGGGGTCTGTTGTATTCCCGGCCTGGCCTAAATGATCTGGCCTCGCGGCCCCTTCTGGAATCAAACTGGCCTGGCCGGAAGGGTTGCTGTCTCTTCCTAGAGGTCTGAGGTAATAGGCTGATTTTCCACCTGTGACCTGCTTGATTGCCTCCTCCAGGGTCTCTCCGAACAGCATCTTACCGTTATGTGGAATGTTGCATAATGCCTGTTTAGATGCCGCATCTGCGGTCCAATGTCAGAGCCATAGCACCGTTTTTGCGGTCACTGCATGTGCCATTAACCTAGCCAGTAATCTTACTAGATCTATGGAAGACTCGGCCAAAAAAGCTGCTGTCAGGTTGAGTTCCTCCAGAGCGTCAATGACTTTAGCTGTCTCCACTCCAGCCCGCAGTGCCGTCTTCACATTCGTAACCCAGACCTTTAGGACTCTTGAGATTGATGTTAGGGCTATGGATGGGCGACAGGTTGCTCCTGCAACAGCGTATATCTTTTTAAGATCGGCATCTGTCTTTCTATCCATTGGATCCCTAAATGTGGTGGAATCCTCCAGCGGGAGGGAGACATGCCTTGCAAGGCGCTGTAGGGCTGCATCTATCCCTGGCGCCGACTCCCAGAAAGAGGCATCCGATGGATTAAAGGGATAGAGTTTAGTAAAGCGATTTTGTATTCTCACCTTTCTCTCTGGCATTCATCCTCCATTAATTCATGGATTTCCTCCATAAATGGAAAGGAGGGCCCTTGCTTCCTTAAATTTGGAAAAAATCTCTTAAACTTCTCTGGAGGTTTAGAGTCTCGTTTCCATTCTATGGCCTCCTTTATGGCCATAACGTATGGCTCAATCAGATGGGGATCGAAGAAATGCTCGGGCATGTCCTCTGCTTCTGATGAGGAGCCTGATGAGATCTCACAGATCCATGGCGATTTTTAGCCTTGATCTGTGGAGGTGCCTGGTTTAGGTTCTTCTCTGCGGCTAGCTGTATGCTTTCGGCCACTGCCTCATGGATATAGTCCTTAACCTTCCGAGCGTCTGCTTCCTTATCCATGGCTGGTGCCGTACAAGCCCAGCATAGGCCATCTGCCAGTCTCTCGGACTGCCTTGGTTCTACTGCTGAAGATTTACTGATGTGTTTTATTTTATTTTATTATTGCACATATATATATATATAACATTAAAAGGCACAGTGGTTCATAGTTCATTAAACTTAAATCCATATTAACATAGTACATGTTATATAATTGTAATTATATAAAAAGTATATTGAAATTGGACATGAAGCATAGAGTAGATAAAAATCTGAGTTGTAAACACATGATTGTAGCATCTAGAGTTCAACGCATTTCATGTCTGACTGCCAATCCTAAGGAGCAGATGCATTGTAGATGTCTAAAAAAAAAATATATATAAACATATATATATATATATATTAATATATTATATATATATATATAATATATATATATATATATATATATGTCTATATATAAATATATATATATATATATATATATAAATAAACAATAAATCGGACCACACAAGAAAGGGGGAGGGAGAGTGAAAACCATCCACCCATACTTACAGGTTGATTATAGATGAAGAGTGTGTCAGCGAGCACTGGGGTAACTGAGGGTATCGTCTAGCATGGGAGCTAAGGCGGCACAACCCATGGCACAGCAGCAGGAAATCGTGAGAGGGTAATGCCCAGTACACACAACAAGATTATCAGACGAATGATCGTCCATTTTTTTGCATGCTAATCTCAGATCAAAACTGATGAGTTTACTAAAGTCACAAAAATTTGCGCACGACTGAATAAAAATTCAGAAGTGATGACATGTGTTGTAATGCATTTGTATTGCATTTTTGAACAACAGCTTTACTGATTAAATGAAAATCGTACAATCTGGCATCGTACAAATTATTTTTCATGCATGTCCGATCAAATAATATCGGATGAACTGTCCTGATCGGCTCTCGAAAGCTCTGTACTAACGTTCAGATTATCATCCGATCACTTAGAACGCGGTATTTTTCGTACGATTTTCTGGTCGTGTGTACTAGGCATAAGTGTGACTGCGAAGGTGGTCCTCACCAAACAATCAATGGTGATACATATTTAATTACCTAAGCCATCTGTGAATAAACATAAAATTGAGTATATTGATGTATAAAAATGTATAAAAAAAGGATTGTGTTAAATTAAAGGTGAGGGGTTGACCCTGTGCTTGTCCTACAAGGTCCTTTCACTTTGGACCAACACACTTGTTGTTTAACACAGTAGCAAGCACTGTTTGACACAGAGTATTGTCTCTAGTGGATCATTTATCACATTTCTTTGACTGCGGCCTCTGTTAGCCACAAGGGCATGTCCTGTAAAGGAAATTTGTAAGTTCTGTATATAATTGTATTCTATTTTGTATGTATTGCACACTGCACTCATTGTGCATGCGGCACTAATTATGTTTTCATTACATGTTTGCATTCTTTCAAGTTCTGATTAGAATTAACCTGCCTATGTTACGCCCTTGTTACCATAAAAGTACAATTGTAATATTAATGTGATATCTACGTAATCATGTGTATAAAAACCTTCAATTATTTATTGCCCATTGGAATGCACTGTGTGATACCTTTGTTTAATATGCTCCATTGCTCCTAAAGCATTCCCATTTTTCTTCTGTGTTCAATGTTTCTAGGATTTGGTCCTGATTGATGTCATGTAGTAATGGCCGCAGTTCAGAAAAATTGTCTCGTTTGAAAGTTAATGTTCTTGTGCTACCCTCTTGCCTCCTTATTCTATGATTTACACTAAATGTGATCATCCTGTAATCGCTAGATGCCAAGTTGTCCTGTATTGGCACATCTAAGATCAGACTTGGATCGTTCATAATTAATAGATCAAACAGGGCATTCTTTCTAGCTGGGGAATCCACCAATTGGGACATGAAGTTGTCCTGTAAGACATTTATGAAATTACGGGCCTTTACCGAGTGAGATGTCCCCTCTGCCCAGTCAATATCAGGATAATTGAAGTCCCCCATTATGATGACATTTGCCTGTCACGCTGCCATTTCTAACTGTGATAGTAGGTCCTGCTTCTCCTCCTCCTTCAGGTTGGGGGGCCTATAACCAGTAATGTAACTAACATAATTAAAGTAAACGGCGTTACGTAACACTGTTACTTTAGAGGGTAACGAGTAATCAAACTGATTACTCTTCCCCTCGCGGTAACGCCTTTACCATTACTTGGGCGGCGTTACCGAAATTACCCGCCGCAATCCGCGGAGCCGTCCGCGGCCTCGGCCTTAGGAAAGGCCGCGGCTTCGGCCTAGCTCCGGAGCGGCAGCCCTCTTGGTCCACCCGTCGGCCACGGCTCCAGCCTAGCTCCCAAGCGGCGGCCACCTTGGTGCACCCGTCGGCCGTTTACAATGTGATTGCTCCATAAAATGACAGAGCGTTCAAGATGACGCCGGTTCCTCTCTCCCCTCTGTGTACAGATCTGTACAATGGAGGGGAGAGATCGGATGGCAGCACTGTAATACCCTGCCAATACTCTGCAATACCCAGCCAATAGTCTGCAACACCCTGCCAATACTCTGACAATACTCTGCCAATACTCTTGCAATACCCTGCAATACCCTGCCAATATTCTGCAATACCCTGCCATACTCTGCAATACCCCGCCAATACCCAGCAATACTCTGCAATACTCTGCAATACTCAGTGATACCCAGCCATGCTCTGCAATACTCCGTAATACCCAGCCATACTATGCAATACCCAGTAATACCCAGCCATACACTGCACTACTCTGCAATACCCTGCCAATACTCAGCAATACTCTGCAATACCCTGCCAATACTCTGCAACACCCTGCTAATACTCTGCACTACCCTGCAATACCCTGACAATACTCTGCAATACCCTGACAATACTCTGCAATACCCTGACAATACTCTGCAACACCATGCCAATACTCTGCAATACCCTGCAATACCCTGCCAATACTCTGCAATACCCTGCCAATACTCTGCAACACCCTGCCAATACTCTGCAACACCCTGCAATACTCTGCAATACTCTGCAATACCCTGCTAATACTCTGCACTACCCTGCAATACCCTGACAATATTCTGCAATACCATAACAATACTCTGCAACACCATGCCAATACTCTGCAACACCATGCCAATACTCTGCAATACCCTGCAATACCCTGCTAATACTCTGCAACACCCTGCCAATACTCTGCAACACCCTGCCAATACTCTGCAATACCCTGCCAATACTCTGCAATACCCTGCCATACCCAGCCATACCCAGCCATACCCAGCCATACTCTGCCATACTCTGCCATACTCTGCAATACTCTGTAATAACCAGCCATACTCTGCAATACTCGGTAATAACCAGCCATACTCTGCAATACTCGGTAATACCCAGCCATAGTCTGCGATACTCGGTAATACACAGCCATACTCGGCGATACCCAGCCATACTCAGCCAATATTACAGTTGGGGAGATGACATGGATATTACAGTGGGGGAGATTGTGGATATTACAGTGGGGGCTTTATGGTGGTGGAATTTTCACAGGTTTTTGCAAATTCAACTATTATTTAATGATCCGATCCGTGACTCTGATCCAAGCAACGATCCGATCCGTGACTCTGATCCGAGCAACGATCCGATCCGTGAGTTTGGGGGGGACAGATGTACAGAGGGGGAACAGATATATGTGTGTGTGGGGGGGGTGCAGACGTGTAGTGGGGTACAGAGGGGGAACAGATATATGTGTGTGGGGGGGACAGATGTGTAGTGGGGTACAAAGGGGGGGGGGAGGGACAGACGTGCAGGGGGGTACAGAGGGGAGAGGGGGGGATACAGAGGGGAGATAGACGTGCAGGGGGGAACGCGCCCCTTGCTTACAGTAATACTAGACCCGCCCCTAAGAATATAAAAAAAAAAGTCAGTTACTTTGCTGAGTAACTAATTACTTTTCCAATGTAGTAACTGAGTTACTAACGCAATTACTTTTTTGGGAGAAGTAATTTGTTGTAACTTAACTAATTACTTTTTTAAAGTAAGATGACCAACACTGCCTATAACATACCCCCACTATTCATTTCCCACTTCTTTCTTTGCAGTTCTACCCACACGGATTCCACCTCTCCCCCCCCCCCCCTTCCCATTCACAATGTCACTCCTCTCTACTACCCTTGCATCATTTTTTACATATTGACACACCTCTACCTTCCCTGTCCTTCCGACAAAAGGAATACCCCTGGATATTCACAAGCCAATCGTGAGAGCTGCCAAACCAAGTTTCTTTTATTCCTAGTCTAAGTCCTCCTTGTGTAATAGCAGCTCCAGTTCCTTCCTTTTGTTAGCTAGGCTTCTGGCATTTGTGTATACGCCTCTCAGTGTTGTATGAGTGCATATTATTTCCTCATTATGTTTCCTCTGGCTTTGTTTACGATTTGTCCACGCATTCACCCCGGGGATTTGATGTTATGGCTGTATTATCATTGCTGACTACAATATTACCCTCTGTCCTTTGCTCACTTCCGGCTATTGCTTCCTCTATAAATACCCCCACCCCCCCATCCCCCAATTCCTAGTTTAAAATACCCTTCAACTTCGTGGCCATCTTTCTTCCAAATAGAGCTGCACTATCCCCATTAAGGTGCAGCCCATCCTTCTTAAAGAGCCGGTAACCTCATGAGAAGTCAGCCTAGTTCTCCAGGAACCCGAATTCCTCTTTCCTACACCAGTTCATCATCCACTTGTTCAGTTCCCTAAGCTCCTGTTGCCTCTCTGGTGTGGCTCGAGGCACAGGTAGTATTTCTGAGAAAACTACCTTGGAGGTCCTTCTCCTCAATCTATTCCCTAAGTCCCTGAAATTATTTTTTAGGACTCTCCACCTTCTTCTCACTTTGTCATTGGTACTAAGGTGTACCATGACTGCTGGGTCCTCCCCAGCCCCACCCAATAATCCACCCGATCCACCAAACCCGAGCAGCTGGTAAACAACCTACTGTTCAGCAACCATGGCCTTTCTGACAGATTGCCCTTTCTGTCCTCTTAATAATTGAGTCCCCAACTACCAGCACTTGTCTAACCTTTCCTGTATCTCTGCCCCCCTCCTAACTGGAGCTGTCACTCCCCTGGCAGCTAGGGGAGGGCACCTGCTGCAGCAATGCCACCCCTGAGCTGATATCTCCAACATCATGCGACTTGGCATATTTGTTGGGGTGTACCAACTCAGGGCTGGCCTCCCTAGCGCTCTTTCCTCTGCCCCTCCTTCTAACTGTCACCCAGCTACCTACATCTGGCTCCTGTGCCTCCATGTCTCCAACCTCCTCTTCACTGGCTCCCACCAGCACCTGCTGGTTAATGTCCAAGCTCCTCTCCAGGTTGCTGATGCTTCTCAGTGTTGCAACCTGATTATCCAGAACCAGGATCTGGGCTAGAGAAACAATTCGCTCACATCTCGCACAGCAGTATCTGCCCTCGATTGGCTCATCAAGGAACGCATAGATGGAGCAGGATGTGCACTGAATGGCATCGCCAATCCGGTTGGACATTGCCCCGATTGCCTCTTGGGGGATTTTTTTCCCCTGCTGGAACAAATTGTATCATGCTTTGATGGATTTTTTGCCTTCATCTGTACATCCTGATCAACATGAATGGGATTGCCTGCATGTGGATTTACAGAACACCTGTGCATCCTGTGTGGGATGCACAGGTGTGTGTAAAGATGGCCCTTTGCACAGGTGTACACATAGATACACCTGTGTGAATTAGACCTTACCATGCGGGCAGCTGTCAGTTTGAGCTCTGGTGCATGGTACTGCCTAATTATTTTTTACTTTTTTTGAAGAGCACTTTGGGGGTTGATTTAAGGTAAATAGGCTGTGCACTGTGCACTTTTCAAGTGCAGTTGCACTGTGCACGTGCAAATGCGCCAAAACTTAGTAAATGAGGGGAAACTCTGCTGGCTTACATCATTCAATCACACACAAGCAAAATACAGCTGTGGAGCAACTGCAGTTGCAGAGTACAACTGCACTTGCAAAGTGCACAGTTTATTTGCCTTTGGTAAACCAACGACATAGAGTTTCAAGGTATAAGACACAGGCCACTGGGGGTTAGTATAAAAACCCAGATTTGCATCATCAAAGTTTATGCAGGGAGGGCTGAGTAGCTGGCACAGCACAGACAGTAATTAGACACTCCCAGAAGATGAGAGGGCTATGATATGCAAGGAGAAAGGGGGCTGTTTAAAGGATCTGACACCTTTTGGAGTGCAGTATTGGTAGTGCTTTAAAGTGGAACTCCACGACTCCATCCCAATGCCAAACACTCATATTCTTATTTATCCTTTATCCCATGGATGCCCAACCTTTTGAAGAGCGAGGGCCACTTAAGCGACTTGGTAACTGGTCGCGGGCCACAATAGGGTGGAGCGGACGGAAGACACATCCGTGTCCGCTCTGTATATGCAGAGCGGACATGTACACAGCCCACTCTACTCTGCGGGGCCCCCTATCCGATCCAACCAGATGGAAGGGGACTGATCCCCCTTTTTTTTTTTTTGTGGATCGGATTGGAGATAGGTGGGTGCAAATGGACACAAGTCCGTTTACATCTGCCGCTCCAAAGAGCTGAATGGAGGGTCCGCGTGGGTTGAACCGATCATGTGAAAGGGGCCTAAGGTTGTTTTCACACTGATGTGCAGCAGTTTACCTGCACTGCGGGTGCAGTACAGTGCACCTGTGGCTTTCCTGCAGGTTAGCTGCACTTTGCCATCGATGTCTATTATATCCTGCAGGTGTGGTGTACTTCCTGAAAGCACACCAAACCCGCAGATAATAACAGAAGTCTATGACTCAGTGCAGGTAACCCGAAGGTGCAATGCGCTGCACCTGCGGATCAGTTTGAAAGCAGCCCAGTAACCACTGCAGATATGCCCATATATACAGTGGTGTGAAAAAGTGTTTGCCCCCTTCCTCATTTCCTGTTCCTTTGCATGTTTGTCACACTTAAGTGTTTCGGAACATCAAACCAATTTAAACAATAGTCAAGGACAACACAAGTAAACACAAAATGCAATTTGTAAATGAAGGTGTTTATTATTAAAGGTGAAAAAAAATCCAAACCATCATGGCCCTGTGTGAAAAAGTGATTGCCCCCTAAACCTAATAACTGGTTGGGCCACCCTTAGCAGCAACAACTGCAACCAAGCGTTTGCGATAACGTGCAATGAGGCTTTTACAGCGTCCTGGAGGAATTTTGGCCCACTCATCTTTGCAGAATTGTCCTAATTCAGTTACATTAGAGGGTTTTCGAGCATGAACGGCCTTTTTAAGGTCATACCACAACATCTCAATAGGATTCAGGTCAGGACTTTGGCTAGGCCACTCCAAAGTCTTCATTTTGTTTTTCTTCAGCCATTCGGTGGTGGACTTGCTGGTGTGTTTAGGATCATTGTCCTGCTGCAGAACCCAAGTTCGTTTCAGCTTGAGTACACGAACAGATGGTCGGACATTCTCCTTCAGGATCTCTTGGTAGACAGCAGAATTCATAGTTCCTTTTATCACGGCAAGTCTTCCAGGTCCTGAAGCAGCAAAACAGCCCCAGACCATCACACTACCACCACCATATTTTACTGTTGGTATAATGTTCTTTTTCTGAAATGCAGTGTTCCTTCTACGCCAGATATACTTGGACACACACCTTCCAAAGAGTTGTACTTTTGTCTCATCGGTCCACAGAATGTTGTCCCAAAAGTCTTGGGGATCATCCAGATGTGTTGTGGAGAAATTGAGACGAGCTTTGATGTTCTTTTTGCTCAGCAGTGGTTTTCTCCTTGGAACTCTGCCATGCAGGCCATTTTTGCCCAGTCTTTTCCTGATGGTGGAGGCATGAACGCTGACCTTAACTGAGGCAAGTGAGGCCTGCAGTTCCTTGGACGTTGTTGTGGGGTCTTTTGTGACCTCTTGGATGAGTCGTCGCTGCGCTCTTGGGGTAATTTTGGGCGGCCGGCCACTCCTGGGAAGGTTCACCACTGTTCCATGTCTTCGCCATTTGTGGATAATGGCTCTCACTGTGGTTCGCTGGATTCCCAAAGCTTTGGAAATGGCTTTATAACCCTTTCCAGACTGATAGATCTCAATTACTTTCTTTCTCAATTGTTCCTGAATTTCTTTGGGTCTCGGCATGATGTGTAGCTTTTAAGGATCTTCTGGTGGACCTTACTGTGTCAAGCAGCTCCTATTTAAGTGATGCCTTGATTGTGAACAGGTGTGGCAATAATCAGGCCTGGGTGTGGCTAGAGAAATTGAACTCAGGTGTGGACAACCACAGTTATAGTATGTTTTAACAAGGGGGGCAATCACTTTTTCACACAGGGCCATGATGGTTTGGATTTTTTTTCACCTTTAATAATAAACACCTTCATTTACAAATTGCATTTTGTGTTTACTTGTGTTGTCCTTGACTATTGTTTAAATTGGTTTGATGTTCCGAAACACTTAAGTGTGACAAACATGCAAAGGAACAGGAAATGAGGAAGGGGGCAAACACTTTTTCACACCACTGTATATACACTGCTTTTAGTAATAAACTTACCTTTAATAACAGTCTTCCATTCAGGTATCCTTGGCTGTTGCTGTCCCAGGCAGAATGCATTTGGTACAGGAGCCGGTGCTATACAGAAAGCATAGGCAAATGTGGCTCTGCTCCCTCCACACCCGCTTGCTTCCTCTACTGCTGGCTTCATTTAAAACACTGATGCTCTGGGATGGCAGGTCGGCAACCCACGTTCTGGGCTTGAGAACCTGCTATCCCATAGCAGGAGGTTGCAGGCCACATCAAAAGGCTCCACGGGCCACATGTGGCCCCCGGGCCACTGGTTGGGCACCCCTGCTTTATACAGACAGCTCAGGGCTACTAACCTCCTTCCACCTCTTTCAGCCACTTCCTGTCTACATTGATTTGTCTGATTGGTTGCCATGCACAGCTGCTCCAGACTCTGCTCCAGTTTTGATAAACCCCCCATGTATGTATTTTCAGATATCAGTTTGAGGTATTATTGAGCTGTTTACATGCTCGCTTTTCTTTTTCAAAATTTACAGATATGTAGATTTGCCACTAGAGGGAGCCCCATATTCCACCACTGTCATTTAAACCTTCCTGCTGGAAAGAAAAGTGCAGTGTATTCGCAGGGATCCCATATTTTGTAACATTTTTACAATGTTTAACCAACATTTTTTATGTGACTTTTATATTTTTACATAGTTATATATTAATAGTTCATTATATATATATATATATATATATATATAGTTGCATAGTAAGTCAGATTGAAAAAACTCAAATGTTCTGTAAAATTTAAGGCAAAACATTTATTTTAGTAAGGGTTGGCTTCTTTTTTTTTTTTTTGCTAATTTCCTTGGTTGTCACCTGGGTCACCAAAATTAGCCTCCCCATTGGTAGAAGGGACGATACTTACATTGGATGAGAAGTGTTCCTTGTGTTGATGGCTGCTGGCTGTTAAAATCCCCACTCCATACCCCAGAGCAGCTGTAATCATCCAGTACTGAGTGGTTATTACAGCTATTGGACCTGTCATAGGCACTTGTCAAGAGTGTCAACTTTGGCCATCCTTTCTGCCACCCTCCTCCATTTATAGTAGCTGTACTATACAGGGCCATCTTAAGAGCATTATAGGCCCCCGGGCAATACAGTGCACTGGGGCCCTGTCTACACAATCATGCAAGAGAATAAAAATGCAAATTATCAATAAGGCTATATTTATTGGTACTTCCAACAAAATCAGTGTTTAAACATTAACAAAACGTTTGGACAATATAACACGACTTTGATGGGCACCGTGGCAGCTTTTGATGGGCACAGTGGCAGCTTTTGATGGGCACAGTGGCAGCGTTTGATGGGCACAGTGGCTGTTTGGGCACAGTGACAGCTTTGATGGACACAGTGGCAGCTTTGATGGGCACAGACAGTGGCTGTGTTTGGGAACAGTGGTAGCTTTTGAAGGGCACAGCACAGTGGCTGTGTTTGGCCAATTCTAGCAAGTAAGCAACCAGTGCAGCCAGTCAACTTAAGCAGCAGATTGCAGCCCTGAGGATCGGCCCTGGATGGGGCCCTCCAGGCAAGTGGGGCCCCCGGGCAACTGCCCAGCATGCCCAGTGGAAAAAACAGCCCTGGTACTATAGTTTCCATCAATAATAAGCACCCTTAAAAGAATGGAGGAGGTGAACCTTTGTCCTCCATTCATAGAGCACGTTTCATTGCTGGAAGTTATAGTACAGCTTCTATGAATGGAGGACTGGGGCTGGACTAGATAAATTCAGCATTATTCCAATCCAGGGGATACTATTTAATTTAAAATTCCTGGAAGCGAAAGCCTTCTTTTTTCCAGGCACACTGTCCTCAGATCTAACCCTGTGTGGCATACTGTAATCAAATCTGGTCCTGGATGAACTTAAATGTCTTTTGTCTTCCTGCCTTATACATAGCCTAAAAAACTAGAGTAAGGAAAGTGAGATTAGATGTCACAGTATACATAAGGGTTGATTTAATAAAGGCAAATAGTCTGTGCACTTCAAGTGCACCCGCAAGTACACTTCAAGTGCAATTTCTCTAGATCTGAGGGGAACGTGAAATGAAAAAAAAAAAAAAATAGCATTTTTGCTTGCACGTGATTCGATGATAGAAATTAGCAGAGCTTCCCCTCATTTCAGAGTTTCCCCTCAGATCTAGAGCAGTTCTCTTCCAATTGCAGTGCACTTGTAGTGCACAGTATATTTGCCTTTAGTAAATCAACCTCCCAGTATACATAGATATGCTGTATATAGATATACAGAAGTGATTACTTATAAACTGACATGATTAATAACATAAAAACTATGACTACGTTTCTTGTAGATCAAGAACTGTTAAAAACCTACTCCACAACATGTCACTGCAATTCTAAAAATGAATACAAGCAATATTGTATTGTTTGATCATTTTTTTTTACTTCCAGTAAGTTTTTATTCATTTTTCAATATAAATACAGTAGATAATATGTAGCCATAATAACATTGTACCATAGACAACAGCAGAGAATTGAATAAGGCTGGGTTCACATATATGCAAATTGGATGCATTTTTATTTTTTATTTTTAATCATAACATGTGAATGTGACCAGCTTTCAATGGAGCCGATTTATACATGTTCGGGGTGGCCGCTGTGCGGTTTTGAAAAGGGTCCTGTGCGTTTTTGGGTCCTGTTCAGGTGCGAATTCAGGGAAAAAGTCGCACCTAACTTGCACCTGAACCGGTAAACAGAAAAACATAGGACTCCGGACTGAAGGTCGCAGATCTGCGAGCCCAGCCTTAGAGTCATATATAATTCTTCTTGTGTTCAGAGATTGGAGAGATCATGTCAAATAGGTAGTCTCGACTCCATGTTGTGGTATTTACTTATATGTTAATAGCATGACCCAATATATATATATATATATATATATATATATATATATATATATATATACACATATAAACATATATATATAATATATATATATATATATATATATAAAAACAATAGTGAATATACTGACTAGAATTACCTTTTTTTTTTTTTTAAAAAAATGTTGTTATAGTTGAAATAATAATGATGAGGTTGGAATAGGACCATTAAAAAAAAAAAGGTGGCCATATGTCACACTTCTGTTATTCTGGCTAGCCACTTATGTCTTCACATTACTCCACACTACACTGATGTCTTGATACCCCAATGTGTTAAGACCCACCGTTAGCTGTGTGTGTGCCGGTTACTTGCAATACACCGCTTTAATAACTTTAGACCAGGCATGGACAATTAATCTATACTTTACTTAAAAAAGGGCAAAAATAGACACTCACAATCCAACAGGTAAAACATGATACTTCCATAGCTCCCTATCGATGACTACAGGCTTGTGTGCTGCCCCAGCATACCCGACAGGATGCAGTCCAGCAATCATAAGTCCTGCAGAGCCATTTCTCCAGCACTGGTATCTTTAGGGAAAACCCCAGGTTAAAAGTCTCTGTTGCAGGCCATGACAGATGGCATTCCCTTACATTTTCAGGTGCAAGTCAGGACTCCTGTACAGTATACCAGACCCTTATCCTGGATGTCAGAACTCTCTTGTCTATGCTTGATTTGAGTTGTTTAAAGTATTGAAGCCACTAACTTAGCATGACATCCAAGCAACTAATATATGCACAATGAGAAGATAGCAATAGAAGCCTCCATGTTTCTCTCAAGAAAGATTTTCTTAGGGCTGATTTTACTTTTGTGGTTAAATGCAATGTACATAATGGAGTCAGCAATGTAGGTCCATTTTGAGTGGCACTCCAATTCACCTTTTAAATGAAACAAAATGCACAGCTTTACCCATCTGTGTGTTGTGTTTCGAAAATAATTTTTTGAGGAATTTGGGTGTGTTAGCAGCAAATGCAGAATGAATGGGCTGTCTTAATCAATGTGCAAAATATAGCATGTTAAAGCTAAATTGTAGTTTCTTTTTAAATTATTAGGTAAGGAAACAACAGCGTTTTTTGGATATACAAGGGATCTTGTACATATAAAGCAATCTAGCACATGTCATGCTGAAGATCTGCATCCGCTCTTAGTGAAAGCAGAGGTCCGACAATGTAGACCTGCCATATACTGTAGGCTACATAATCCCCTCTCCTCTTGGCAGGTCTACAATAATGGCGGTGTTACCAGTGGCAACCAGTTAGATATCAATTCCGTTTTGGGGGGGGGGGGGTGTTTCGAAAATGCAGATTCTCTGGCTAACACAGTTACTCTTTAATGGACTAAGAAAGGTCCTAAATTTGAAGGTCAATGTTGAAACATGAGTTGAGCTAGAAACTGCTCTTATTTAAACTTTCTATCCTCTAATCTAAAGCCCATTAATACTTTCAAGTACACTATGGCAACATATCCCACTTGTTGCCAAGGAGCTATATGACTAATACTTGTTTAAAGGTCAGGCTATTTTTATGTTTTATATCTACAGTACGTGTTTATTGTATTTAGTGCTAATGTCATATTTTTCATGTACCAGATGCATGTAGTGTTTACTGGATGTTTTATTTTCCGTTACTGTTACTTTATCTGTGGCTTGCAGTGGTTTGAATGTTGGAAGGACACACTATGTGAAATGTGTTTCTCATATCTTTATGTGACACCTTTAAACTATCACTAATTAAGCACAGAATTAATAAACTGCCTTGTCATAGTTTTATTTTATTTATCTCACCACTGACATACAATGATAGTGATGTTCAATTTGGGGGAATTTTTTTAATCAACTGTGGCTAGCTTCTCAGCTATTTGTGTGTTTTATTACGCAGTGATGCATGTGGCCTCCAGTGGTTTCTTTGATTAAGGCTTACCTATGTAGCGCCATAAACCATAGGGGCGTCTATGTTTTTTTCTGGGCTTACTGATTACCTCCTCTGCCTTGTAGCTCATCGTTCTTGTCTAGGGGTTCCCAGGGTTAGTACCCAGTAACTGTGGAGACTGATGCCCCGTACACACGGTCGGATTTTCCGACGGAAAATGTCCTATCGGACAATGTTGTCGGAAATTCCGACCGTGTGTAGGCTCCATCAGACTTTTTCCGTCGGATTTTCCGACGGCCAAAGTTTTATCTCCTGCTCTCAAATTTTCCGACAACAAAGTCCTATCGGACTTTTTCCGATCGTGTGTAGCGAATTCCGACGGACAAAGTGCCACGCATGCTCAGATCACATTACAAGACCAAAGCTATTGGCTACTAGCCTCTACGTAGTCCCGTCGTAGGCAACAAACGTCACCACGTTCAGAATGATCGGATTTTCCTACAACTTTGTCCGACCGTGTGTATGCAACACCAGTGTCGGACAAAATCCGTCGGAAAAAATCCGATGGATTTTGTGGTCGGATTTTCCGACCGTGTGTACGGGGCATGACACTTCAATTCCTGTTTTTAGATTTTTATTTGCATGAAACGTTGAACAAAACACAGTCTCTCAATTGGGAATAGAGGGCAAGGGTATAGAAGCTCAGGCACTTGGAACTTGCTGACACTTAAATAAATGTCTCTCTGTAGATGATCCAGGGAGTAGCCACTCGCAACTGGATAACTCAACTGTTGGATAAATCCTTGTTTGTAGATCTAGCAGCCAACACGTGATTTTAGCTTAGCAAAGTCTCTGCCACAGACTTGGTTGTGAAACTTTAGATGAACACACAAAAATCTCTCACAGAACTTAGTTGCAACTGAAGGTTAGGAACTTTTCTTACAGTACCAGTATCTCTCAGCCAAACTGGCGATACTGTAAGAAATGCGGATTCAACTAGTGTCCATACAGCTCAGCTTCCAGGCTCGTGCCTGGCCCTCCTCCGAAGAGTCCGTCCCTGGTCGCATGTAGAGTTGCTGGGCCTCTCCAATCCTGAGACGGCACCGTAACACTTCGGAATCCTCCTTCAGGTACTGCGCCTCGAACTAGCCAGTTCTGAGGCTTGGAAAAGGATGGATCCCCACCCCAGACCATGAGGGCCTCTGGGGCTGGTCAGGAGGACCAGGACCATGGAGTCAGCAGACACTCCTGGGCCGGAACAGAGCCCGGGCCCTGACGGACCCTGGCCCGGAATGTAACCAGACTCGAAGCCCAGGCCAGAGCATAACTCCCTTGCCACGTGACCTCAGCACCTTAAGTACACCCCTCGGAATACACGGAAAACGCGCCCACTTATTGGCTCTGGGGAGAGATTAGTACCCAATGCGTCCAACCAGACTGCGTTCTATGCCTGTCACAGGTGCTTACCTGGCCTATGACCAGGCTGAACTTTAATACAGCCCAGCCAAACTGATGCCAAAGCATAACCTAGAATAATTAACCCCCAAAACTCAACTAAAGTTCTGGGAAAAAAACGAAATTTACATGCATAGCGCGCACTTTGAAAAAGTGCCAGCGCTACACCTATAAGAATGAAAGGGGCTGTGGCCTTATTGCTCAATATGAAGAGAAGCCAACTAGAACATTGTTGGAGAAAAGATCTCAGGATTTGGGAAGAAGATTAGTATTATTTTAGGTACACAGAGTGGTAGGGGTATTTATTAAAGGTAAACAAGGTGTCGTTTAAATTGGTTTTAAAACCCCCAAAATTCCCCTCAATTTGGGAAGATTTTCTCTCAAAAACTTGACTGTGGTCTTACAAAAAAGGCTACTCTATATGAAGATAAAAATACAATTTTGGCTTTGCATACATTATATCTAATAGAAACATGGGAGCTAATATTACTGATTTTTTTGTAGATGCAAACTAGCAGGGAAGGGTTGAGAGTTGGAATCCAGGAATGGAGAAGGAATCCCTCCAACTGAGACACAGCAATTAAAACACATTTTCTAGTAGAGTGGGAAAGAGTTAAAACCGCATCCAGTTTTTTATTGCTGTCTATGTGCCTACTAGGCACATTTCTTTTTGCTGAAATCATTTTTTCTTTTTTTCTTTTGTATGAGGCATTAATGCGTACCTGGGTTTTGCCTATGTAGGGCAGAGCAACTGTTTTACTTTGCAGTTGATAACAATTGGAGCTTAAGCAGGACTGAGGATTCTCTCACTAACCCCATGTAACAGCACTGGTGTCTCAGAGGCCAATTGTCAAGAAGCAGCGCTGTCACATGCGAAGGAGGGAAAGTGAGCCATGTGCTCCCCTGTTGTGTAATGGAGGGGTGCCGCATGCTGGGCTGCAAAGTCACCATATGTACTCTCAATCCATCCATGGCTGGACAAGGAATTGGAGTTCATCTGGACCCAAGGCGCTGCGGGGAACCTGGGGACTATGACAAATGCAAAGTCTTGTCCCTTCGAATGAGCTCACCACTTTACAGATGTCAAACCTGGCCTCTCCAGCTGCACAGCTTTCACATCACATACCCACTATAGGCTTTCAACAATGAATCCCACAGCAGCCCATACTGACACAAGCCCAGGTAGGTTAATTGGCTTCTGTCCAAAATTGGCCATAGTATATGAATGGGGACCTTGAATCGTGGGCTCCTTGAGGGTAGGGACCGATGTGAGTGTGCAAGGTACAGGGATAGGGACAATTGTAGACACCTCACTCAGGTTGAACTGGATGGACTGGTGTCTTTATTCAACCTTACTTACTATGTAACTATGTAACCGAGGTTAGGAGAAAGAAGAGTCCAGAAACAGAAAGCCTTTTTAATGCTTTACCTGAACACTCAGTGAATTCCAAATGTACACCTGTCAATCATCCTGGTCCTAGGTGAGAGCACAATACTTCAATTCCAAACAGAACTTTTGATAAGTGAGGAGAGAGATGAGAGCCAAGCCGAGGAGCAGCCCATATCTTTAGGGGATTGTCAAAGTTCTATATCCTATACCCAAGGGGTGTGTGTACTCCCATAGTCCTGAACCTCTTCTTGCTTCCTCCCCTAGGGGAAGCTATAGAACAACTACTTACAGCCTACATCCTGCTGTAGCTTGGTCCCCAGTACTTCCATTGCCTATTAGTCCTGGACCTATCATGTTCTATAAATTCTGGCACTATCTTGTGGCCAGAAAAGGGAACTGTACAAGGATGGAAAGTACATCTATCCACTATTAATGTGGACCTGTTACTATGCCCAGTTTGAGGAAAATGGAGGTGTACTTTCCGTCAAACATTAATTGCCATCTGTGTCCCCATTTAAGAGAATTCCTTGACTTTCTGTATGGGTAACACGTGTCAGACAGAACAAGAAGCTTAGGTAACTCAATGGACAATGGGACAGGCTCTCTCCTTTCCCCACCCTATTCATAACCAAAACAGTAAAGCTTTAAATTGAATTTGGCTTTTAGGTATACCTAAAACTAAACTGTTTTAGCATTTTCTGGAGTGGTACCTTACACGGTGCTGTGAACTCCCCATGTGACAGGGCTGATTGGACAAGCACTGTCACATGTTGTAGGGCATGTGGTCTTCCATACCTAGAAGTATTTATTTTGGCTCCTGGTGAACAGAGCAGTGTGTATGTGCTTTTGAGGTATTAAAGTGAAACTGGCACATAAATAACAAGTCTGTGTTTCTGACCCCTCCTCTTTGCTGAAATGCTAAACAAAACACCTGCATGGCAAAAAAGTTAACTAACATACTTACCTTTGCCCCAGCTTCCACCTGCAGCACCTAGACAAGGTTGGTGTTATTCCCCTGGTGAGAACCAGGGTAATGTTAAATAACCCAAATTTTTGCTGAAAAGACAATCCTGTGTTGTGCTGCCATATTTTCTTGTGAGGTTTGAAGTACTGAACATTCCCAGGGATTTCAGTGACAGGATGATGGTGGGTATATTATCAAATTTTTACCACTGCAAGTTCCTCCTTAAAGCCCAACTCCGGGTACGAAAAAAAAAAACCGCTGGCAGGTGGCACCCCCACACACAAACACTGAAAGTGTTAACTTCTTGTAAAGTATAGGGGTACAGAGATAAGGTGTATTCCTTACACTTGGTCCTATAGGCTTCGTCAAACAGTGTGACCACTCCAATGAAGCCTTTGCTAAGGCACTCCAGATCGAGGATTAACACCTGCCTCCTCCACTTAAGGCCCGTACACACGATCAGACTTTCCAACGGGAAATGTTGGATGTCCGGCTGTTGGCGGACAATCCGACCGTGTGTACGCTCCATCGGACAATTATTGTCGGACTTTCTGCCAACATATGTTGGCTAGCATGTTTTAAAATTTTCTGCCAACAAATGTGTGTTGTTTGACTTTCCGATCGTGTGTACACAAGTCCGTCGGACAAAAGTCCAAAGTACAAACGCGCATGCTCGGAAGCAAGGAGAAGCCAGAAGCAGTCAGTCTTGTAAACTAGCGTTTGTAATGGAGAATTAACATTCGTGACGTGGCAAATTATGAAATCTCCAAATGCAGCGCACAATTCTCTTCTTCTTTAATGGGATAATAATGAAGCTGCTTTGCTGGTGATACTGATTGAGTTATTGCAAACAAATTTTCAAAGGTTTTTTTTTCTAGTGATATCAAGAATAATATTATTATTTATTTATTTATTTTTTGGGTAAGTTACCACAACACCATTATCCTGTAGTTTTTAAGATCAAAGATACAACTATGTTGGTGTCCCTTGTTAATTTTACATTGTATTTTTTTAAATGTAACTGCCTACTCCCAAACTGTCATTTGAAGTAAAACACCTAGCCAAGTATTATTCTCCACAATTTTTTTTATTGTGCATTAAAAAAATAAAACAAATAAAGTTAGACATGCTATCTGCCAATAGAACTTAACCAAAAAGTGCATTCTATGCATCCAAAAATATACCAAATCAAATTATTATTCAACCCAAAAAATTATGTCAAAGCAATAACTCCAAGGCCAATAATGTATAACACGTCATCTCCTCCAATTCCACAACATGTCTGGTTGACGAACGGCCGTTCAGAAACAAACTGAAAAGTGCGAAATGAAAAGCGCGAATCAACACTCACCAAACTTCTACAAACCCGAAATTAGCATAAGGAGCCAAAAGGGTGGTGCTAAAGAACTAAGAAACCACGTGGTACGTCTAGTACATCACTACATTCGTAATTGTTGCCCAACATTTGTGTGACCGTGTGTATGCAAGACAGGTTTGAGCCAACACCCTTCGGACAAAATTCCACGGTTTTGTTGGGCAACAATCCGATCGTGTGTACCAGGCATAACAGTGCAGGATTACTAGCTCCACATTGTACTTGATGACACCAATCAGGGCTGCCGTTAAAAATCACGAGGCCCTGTACAGCCTACCTAACAGGGCCGCCCTCCCCAAAAATATCAAAACAATATTTTCACCAAAAATACACTAAAATCATTATTAGCGTACACAAACATAAACATAACTTACAAGATTCCTGCTAAATCTAAAAGATAAAACTGTATTGATTTAATATATAAAGTTCTGTGTGCAAATGAGGTCTCTTTCACATGGATGATGTGGTCTGTGCAGTGTGAATCAGTGCTTTGTTTTTTTAAATGTGTCTGGAGCTGTGTGTAGGTAGGCTATGTTATGCTATGAGGGCTGTACGAACACAGCCTTAGGTCCTAATTTGACAGGCGTGAGGGTGCAGGTGTGCAGCCCCAAACTCAGACAGTGTATTGAAGGCCACTCACCCACACCTGCACATTTATCAAATTAGGACCTGCGGCTGTGTTCATACAGCTGCTGCATCCTCATAGAGTAACAGCCAGCTCCATCGCACAAAGTGATCATTTACACCAGGGTTTTTCAACTCCAGTCCTCAAGGCGCACCAACAGGTCATGTTTTCAGTATTTCCCTCAGATGAAACAGCTGTGGTTTTTACTAAGGCAGTGAAACTGATCAAATCACCTGTGCAAAATAATGGAAAGCCTGAAAACATGACCTGTTGGGGCGTCTTGAGGACTGGAGTTGAGAAACACTGATTTACACTGTGTGGGTCAGAGAATAAGTGTGAATGAGCCCTTCATTTTTTTAATTATTTTTTTACAATTTTTTTAAATTATTTTTTACAATTTTTTTAAATTATTTTTTAAAATTATTTTTTAACAATATTGTTATTTTTTTACAATTTGTTATTTTTTTTACATTTTTTTAATTATTTTTTTACCATTTTTTTTACAACGCTGTTGAGGGGGCGTTGATAACATATCAGGGGACACAGAAATTGAGGACACAGATTCATCAATTCCTTTCTCTGCAGCCTCTGAAGATGAATGAACAGGATACAGAGGCTCCTGTTCATTCATAAACTGAAGCATAGTAAGCACAGTTTACTATGTCTGGTTATCAATGGACACTTGAGTGATCTGTACCCATCCCTGACGCCAATAGACCCACCCATAGCTCAGAGTGCAGGAGAAAAGAGGACAGAACTGAACTCTACTAGAGCAGGGAGTAATACAGCTGCTTCAGCTGCCCCTACACCTAACAAACATTTAACCTTTGCAGTGTGGAGGGGTCCACAGAGGTTTTTTTTCTCTCCCTCCATCTATGCAACTTCTTCAGCGAAGCTTATTGTCTAAGGTGCTCAGGACTTAAAGCCAGCCATAGATGGAGTGATTTTCCAGTCACCGGAAAGAAAATTGTTCGATTGGCCCATCAAGACAGTCAGTGTTTATGAGGGAATCCCTCCCATTTAGCTATTGTATTTTCTTGGGGGCACAGGAAGCTATCCTGGCCAGGAGAACACACAGTGATAGTTGCTAGTGGCTATAGCCGCTGGCAATAATCGCATAAAAAAATCAAACTTGCTGGTCGTACCCAAGTTTATTGATCAATCAACTTGGGTACAATCAGCCTGCCCATACATGCTTCAGCAGGGACTGGTTAAGATTTGCACTGTCTATGGCTGGCTTAAGTCGCACACCTGCCAACTCCTCATACAGTGCAGAGATAATGATGATACCAAGGGGCCACTCACAGTTTCGAGGGGAGGAAAGAAATGGACAGAGCTGGAGTGGGGTATAAGGCATATAGCTTCTTAATAAATGTATTTTATTCCGCGCTTAGGTAATATATGAATATGGCTGCTGCCTCCCCGGGGACTTTACTAGGTGAAGTAAATAATAATGTGTAGATATAGAGAGGTAGGTTGCACTGACAAAAAACTCAAATGTGTAGTGACCAATCAATCAGTGCAAAATCCTCATAGATGCTCATATACATGAGCCTTCGTATAAATCATTAATTGCAAACCAGGTGCTAATCAACGAGGTGAAAAGTGCTTGTGCATACCTGAAAATCAATTATTAATTCATAGAAAAACACATATATAAAAAGCGCTAATGCAAAAAAATTCAGACTAATAGTCCACGTAATGGCAGTGAAAAAGGACAAATTGTATAACAAATGTTATATTTGTTTGTTATATAATGTCCTTATAGCGACTTTCCAAAGTGACTTGTGCAAAATATTGTCCTTATAAGTGCTCTCCAAAATAACGTGTGCAGGCAGGTTTTCCAAAGTGACTTATGTAGAAAATTGATCACAGCTTCTGTGCAGAGAAGTGAATAACACTCGTGCTCCCCTCTCAGCTCCACAGATCTGCCTTTGGTCTCGGTATCCAGTGGAAGAGCCTCCTCCGCACCACATTAAATCATGTGATGTCCACATATGAATGGATGGGAAAGATTGACACTCATAGTGTAAATCCAGAAAGGAAATGTTGTTTTTCTTGTGATTTAATGCGGTGGCACTTATGGGCACTGATGAGACGGGACTTATGGGCACTGATGAGGTGACACTGATGAGGAGGCACTAATATGCCGCACTTATGGGCACTTATATGTGGGACTGATAGGTGGCACTGATGGGCACTATTAGGTGGCAATGATGGGCACTAATAGGCGGCACTGATGGGCACTGATAGGCGGTACTAGTGGGCATTGATGGGTGGCACTGATGGGCGACACTGATGGGCATTGATTGACAGCAGTGATGGGCATTGATGGACAGCACTGATAGGTGGCACTGATTGCCAGCACTGACTGGCATCGCTAATGGGCACTGATTGGTGGCACTTGTGGGCACTGATTGCTGCCACTGGTGGGCACTGATTGCTGGCATTGGTGGGCACTGTATGGTGACACTACACTGGTGACACTACATTCCTACATGTCCCCCTGCGTGGAGATGCCGCTGATCGGCTCTCCTCGCTACACACTCTGTCAGTGTGAGGCGAGGAGCGCCGATTAATGGCACTTCCTTGTTTACATGTGACTGGCTGTGATTGGACATAGTCGATCACATGGTTAAAGAGCCGCGGACACGGCTCTTTACAGAGATCACGGTTGCGCCGTGTCCTACGAACACGACGAGGCCACGATCGCCGCGCTGCACGCCCCCGCGGGAACGCGAGAGCGTCCCAGAACAAGAGCCACACCACCGCTCCGTCATTTGACAGTGGGCAGGCGGCAACCAGTTAATATAGCCTCTTCAGCTCATCCTAGACCTAGCAAGCGTTTAAACCCATGAAATGTGCAGGAGAACACTGAAAATATTTCTTTCTTTCCATCTGAGAGCAATAAAAAAAACAATCCCTTGAAGTTTGGCTGTGCCTGCACTACAAGGGTTAATTGCTTCACAGATAGCAAGCAATTGTGCTGCAAGTTTGAAAATGACTTGTTAAGCTATTGCTAGACTTGCCAGGATTCACAAGTTTGTTGCACAATTGCAGCAAGTGACTCCAGATCAAATTTATTTGCAAACATTCTGCAAGTCTGCTGCAAGTTCTGGTTCAGTTATGTTGTGCAATTGTCATCCCACCACAGGGGGTCACTGTGACTTGCAGAGCTCTTGCATAGACTCACCACTATAACTTTACTCTTGCTAGAAACTGGCCACGCAAATTTGCTACAAATTGGAAAAGTATCAACTAGAACTTATGTTGCAAGTGTACAACTTGCCAGTGAAAATGTGTAGCAAGTTAACAGACTTACAATTCAACACTGCCACAAATTTGTGGCAAGTAATTATCCCTGCTATCTGCGTTGTTTAACGGAACATTAAAAGGAGATTTACTTACACGATCCTCCCCGCTGCCAGACTAGTCTCCAAAGCAACTGAACACCCATGCTCCAGTGGTCTAGGGTCCTGACGTCATCAAGACCAGTACAAGGTACATAACTTTGCAATTGAGGAGAGGACACTGAGGGACAGTCCACTGCTGGATCATGGGCGAGCGACAATTTTGAAAAAAATGCATTATTTTTTATTTTTTGCTATAATAAATATCCCCCACAAATATATAAAAAAACTTTTTTTTCCCTCAGTTTAGGCCGATACGTATTCTTTTACATATTTTTGGTAAAAAAAAAACGCAATAAGCGATTATTGATTGGTTTTAGTTATAGCGTTTACAAAATAGATTAGCATTTTTATTAATATTTTTTTTTCACTAGTAATGGTGGCGATCAGCGATTTTTATTGTGACTGCGACATTATGGCGGACACATCGGACATTTTTGACACATTTTTGGGACCATTGTCATTTATACAGCAATCAGTGCTATTTAAATGCACTAATTCCTGTGTAAATGACACTGGCAGTGAGGGGGTTAACCAGGGGATGGCAGTGTAGGGGTTAAGTGTTTCTAGGGGCGTGTTACTAACTGGGGGGGGGGCGTGGCTGTGTTTTAGTAAACACTGATCTCTGCTACAAACACAGGGAGCAGAGATCAGTGTCACTAGTTGCTAGGTAGAACGGGGAGATGCTGTTTACTTCTGCATTTCCCCATTCAGCCTTCCCGTGAGACAATCGCGGGTATCCCCATGGCGATCGAGCCCGCGGGACCCGCGACCGAACTCACATTGGCCCCCGGCCGGAGCGCGGCCGGGACCAACGTGATTACTCGAACATCACTACACCGCCTACCTGTCTTTGAACCATACTCTTGGATTCATCTACAATATCGAATGCTTGTTATTCATCTCCTTGTAGTTATTATTGGCTCTGTACAGTAGCGGTATTGTATATCATCTATTGAACTACCAATGTGGTTTTTTAGAGATTATGTATTTTTTTATGTTTATAATTTTTAAATTTTTTTTAATTTTTTGTATTAAATTATTGTTGACTGTGCCTAAAAAGCTCCTATTATTCCATGGAAATTGAATTATTTTAGTAAATAAAAACGACTAAATATCTTTTCTCATCAGAAGTATATAGCAGTCTTGGGACTTTCAGTGTATGGTTACAGCTTGTAGGAGGAGTTTTCAATCTCCTCTAACTGTCCTATGAGGCTGAAGAACCCCTGACCCTCTGTCTGGACAGTGCTGATTGGCCCTGTGCTGATCACATGCACCCTCCCAAGAGAAAATAAAACTCTCTAGCAAGACACACCAAACGGAGCATGTGCAGAGTGCCCCAAGGCTCTGTTCTATCAGGAGATGGGTTGGGGACTGTGGAAGAAGGGGAGGATCAGAGAAGACGGGATTAAATAGCCTTTTTACACAATGCACAGGATTAACGCCTTAGGTTCCACCGTGAATATAACAAGCATGCTTTACTGCATATAGAGACTGATTTTACTGTTGTGGGTTTAGTAACACTTTTACCCTTGAACTGCTATTATGAAGCGTGGTGACAACATGTTCAGGTATGGAGATGGCTTGAAGGACTCCAAATGGGTACAGACACTGTGCAAAAAAAGCTCACCAACGGGAGCCCATGCACAGTGTCTGTCCCAATTTGGAGTCCTTCAAGCCATCTCCATACCTCAACATAATAGCAGTTCAAGGCTTGTCATGATTTGCCATCTGGTGAGTGTTTAGATTGGTGGAGCAACACCACGGTGGAAGAGCACCTTGTACCACTTCTGGTGTAAGTGTGTATATCTCAATGCTGGATTTTGTCTGTCTTCTGGTGAGTGGTTTGGCACACTACACTTAGGCCCTGTTCACACCTGAGTGTTTTTCAGCTTGTAAAACGCTCAGCTCTGAAGCTCCAAAACGCACAACAAGCAAAATCCCATTAATTTCAATGGCCCCTGTGCACATCTAAGCGTTCTGACACCAATAGCTCTAAAAAGTACATGAGGTTCTGTTTGGCAGATTACAAGCATTTTTGGTCCCCTAGACTTCAATAGAAACGCCTGACTTGAGCAAAAAAAAAAAAGGCTTGTAAAATCTTTCTATTGGCTAAACAAAAACGCCTGAAGCTGTAAAACACTTCTAAAACACTTTAAAAAAGCTTGTAAAAAGCTACCATAAAAACTCAAGAAAAACGCCAGTAAATTGATACGCTCAGGTGAGAATGGAGCCTTACTATTGCAGCAGATCCTTTGAGCATAGAGAAGATTCTCTGGTCTTGTCACACAGTCACTATTGGAACTTTGTTTATTCATTTATTGTACATATATGGATATTTGTTTTGCCACTGTGAAGCGTTGCACTGTCTTTTGCTATTATATGATTATTTGAAGGTTGTATATTGACCTTTTTAAGTGGCAGCTGCTATAGAATTATTTAGTGCACTTTCACTTTATTGCTCTTACTTTAACCCTTGCAGGCCAGGTACAGCCCCATTGCAATGGATAATTTAAATATTTCCTGGAGATGGGTTTTAAGTTTCTATTCAGTGTTTTAGCAAGGGGGTGGGGTGGGACATTTAAAAAGTGGACCTAATCTGTTGCTTTGCCCTGGCCACATATGGGTCCACAAATTTGGGAACCTTCCCATAGTGGATGAACCACATTAGAAATTCAAATGAACACATCATCATAACACTAATACACTCTGCACAGCATGGCTTCTATGGCTGATGTTTGAAATCAGTAACTAACACAGATGTATAACAGAATGCACTCTATATAATAAGATATATATTATATTTTTAAAGTATACAGTGCTTTCTTCCTCTGCTTTTTCGCCGTCTGCAGTTTTAGGCAATTTTTGAAGCCATACGAACAGGAGGAACCGGTTCCCCAGTGCTATCGATTAGTGCTGAGGAATGTGTGGAGAGGGAGCAGGATGACAGCTGTCACTGAGCTGCTGGAACACAGGTGACATCCGCCTGTAGTCCCTACACCTGCCTGCCTGCTCCCTCCACACCCAGCAATCACCACCTAGGAGAGAGGTGTAGCACCCTAATCCTGTGTAGTCTGCTGCATAAGGTGGAGCCTCTGTCTCTCCTCCTCCATGACCATTTTGATAAGATATCTGCCATCTGCTCATTTCACACAATCCTGAATATCCTGGAGGAAGGGGACAGCACAGATCTGCTGCTGCTTCTCATTAGGATCCAAGCAGACTCATCCAGGATAAGCCTTTTCCCCCATCATCAGCCATGAATGGGGAGATGGGTGCCTCCTGACTTGTCTGATCTCCAGCCTCCTCCCTTCTCTACTCCTCACTGTGCGATCAGGCTGCCAGCAGACACAATGGCCAAACAATATGATGTTTTATTCAGACTGCTGCTGATTGGGGACTCCGGGGTTGGCAAAACATGTTTGCTGTGCCGATTCACAGACAACGAATTCCATCCATCCCATATCTCCACAATAGGTAAGAAAGGCTTTGCTGCTTGCTTGCATTGATGAGCTGCCTCTGGTAATTGGAGATTATAGTGATCAATGTGTGTTTACATGCTGTCAATGCTGGAGAAAACATGCATTCACTGTACAGGCTTTTCTTGATAAATATACCCTTGGCTTATTTGTATGTGCCTCTAATTAGTACATAGAGAGCAGCATTAATAATGGAGCTATTCATAGACTCAGTCAATGATACATTTATTGTAACTGTTTTTTTTTTTTTTTTTTTTTTTGTAAACAAAAAGAAGAAATTCTTGGTTTTGCATTGATCATATTTCCTTTTTAAAGATGCAAAACATTTTTTTTTTTCTGCTTTGGCTACCCTGTTGCCTTGAATTAGCAGAGATGTCCCTGTTCTCTTCAAAGCCTGTCCCATTCCTTCATTTCTTCCACCTGTAATTCCCAGATGACTAAAAACATCAGCTGTTGGCTGGGAGTTAATGACAGTTTTTTTTTTATTTATTTTCATCCTTCTGTGAGCTGGTGACCCACACTGCTGTCCCTTATGCTGAAAGGGGGTATGTTGGCAGATCCTAGTTCAGATTAGGGAAAAGTGTTGATTCTTCTTCTTTGTTATAAAGGGGAAATGTTTATTTACAAATTCGGATATCAGATTGTTAAAAACAAAGTGTGCCAATTTCCAGAATGGATAGGGTTGGAAATATTAAGATATTATTAGTACAGAGTAGTAATTCTCATCTAGGGTTCCATGGATGCTCAGTGTTCCTGCAGGGGTTGCTGGGGGTTCCTTGAGCGGTGGCTGGTTGACCTCCTGTTTGATGGTGTCCACATAGTTCTGGGGCCAACGTCACTTGGCAGAGCCAGCTGCAGGACACCAGGGATCTTTTTCTGTTGTCTGTTAGGGTGACATTCTGACTAGCACTCTAAAGGAGGCATTCTTCCCATTGCCCACCAGTGTAAGGGGCATTTTTCACTGACCCCCCCCCCCCCCCAATAAATTGGTTTGGCAGGGGTTCCTTGAGACCTAAAAATTATTTTGAGGGTTCTTCTAGGGTAAGAGGGTTGAGACAGGCTAGTATAGACATTATGCACATATTATATATCACTTTACCAAGCTATCTATTTATCCTAATCTTTTACAGTAAGCCATATCATGCAAATATATAGTTGCATTGGTTAATACTGTAAATATACAGCTGTACAGGTGACTGTTGCGACTGCAGGGCTGTCATACTTAAATTCAAGATGGCTTTGCTGAATCATAATATTTAGAGAATAGGCATTGGCCAGAGTGCTTTGTAATATTTCAAGGAATTTACCACTCCTCTATCAGAACCACCCATTAACTGGTCAATTACTGCCTGTGCTTGGCATTCTTTTCTAAATGACATCATGCAGTGTAACCCTAGACAGTCTGTACAGAGGATAAGCAGAGATAGGTATGCCGTCCAGATTCTTTATGGTAATGTTAACAAAAAATCCCCATTTCTGTGTAAATCTCACTTTTTAAACTGATTATGCAAATTTCTGCACACTTGCGGGAAGGAGGTCATTAGGCGATGCAGTCAGACTGCTTTAGTAATATGAGATTATATGCAACAGAAATTGTATTCTATTCACGATTAGCATATGTGTAACACACAAATGCAGACACATGACTGTTTGTTTAATTCAGGAGCCAGGTAGTCTAGACTGAGAGCCAACAGACATTTTAAAGAAGAAGTGTGGGCTACATAAAAAAAAAAAAAAAAAAACACACATACAGTACTTGTCTATTGCTGCAGCATTTCTATGATGCTGCAGCTGTCCCCTGCTGGCTCTACACTGAGAACTGAGTGATCAAAGAACACTGACTGTCAATCACCGCTCTCTGCTCTGCCCCCTCCAGCGCTCACTGGAGCACTGGGCTGTGGACGGGGCAGGAGTGGCTGGCTCAGGCTCAGGCTCTCAGCGGAGTGCTAAGAAGCTGATCCAGCAGCCGGTCAGGCATCTGGGTGGATCCAAGTAGGGATCCTTCCAGAGCCAGGACTGGCTCTGTGCTATAAGCTGACAGCGGGCTTTAACTGTGACCCAAATGAGAAGCTCTGGCCATAATTTCCTTTTAGGGGCCAGTTGACACCAGATGCAGTGTTTTCCATGTAATCCAATGGCTCTAGTTCACAATAATGCAGTCAGTTCCCATGAGTTTCCGGCGTTTTTCGGCAGTTTTAACCCCCGCTAGTGGCCGAAAAAGGGTTAAAACTGCCCACAAAGCTGTGTGTGTGTGTGTGTATGTGTGTGTGTATGTATGTATGTATGTATGTATGTGTGTGTGTATATATATATATATATATATATATATATATATATATATATATATATATATATATATATAATGTATATATACTGTCAAAAGTGCCTTTACACGCACATGAAATTCAATGGAATCCCAGTTTTAGTCCCTAGGGTTCAATATTGAGTTGGCCCACCCATTGCAGCCTGACAGCTTCAACTCTTCTGGGAAGGCTGTACACAAGGTTTAGGAGTGTGTCTATATGAATGTTTGACCATTCTTCCAGAAGTGCATTTGTGAGGTCAGGCACTGACGAGGAGGCCTGGCTCGCAGTCTCCGCTCGAATTCTTCCCAAATGTGTTCTAACTGGTTGAGATCAGGACTGTGCAGGCCAGTCAAGTTCTTCCACCCCAAACTCACTCATCCATATATTTATGGACCTTGCCTTGTGCACTGGACCAAATCATTTAGCAGAGAATTAGAGGATTATGGTGTTGGGTTGTTTTTCAGGGGTTGGGCTTGGCACCGTAGTTCCAGGGAACTCTTAAGTAGTGGAGGCTGGTACTCCAATATTTGGGGGGTGGCAAACCTGCCTCCCGCGTGGGAGATGGATGGCGGCGATCATTTTCCCCCCTTCCCGAGGGAGACGGATGGTGACGATCAGTGCCCCCACCCCCCTGTGGGAGACAGATGGCAGCGATCAGTGCCCCCCCCCCCCCCGTGGGAGATGTACAGTGGAAATCAGTGGCCTTACCTTTAGGAGGCCAATGCTGCTCCTTGCTCATGTGTAAAGGCAGGTGTCACAATACTTTTGACGTGTGTGTGTGTGTGTGTGTGTGTGTGTGTGTGTGTGAGTAAGCCGAGGCACCTAATTTTACCCCAAAAACTGGGAAAACGTATTGACTCAAATATAAGCCTAGGGTGAGAAATGCGCAGCTACTGTAAGTGGAAAAGAAGGTAAACAATGCCCATTTGCAGCCTCACTGTGCCCATTTGCATGCCTCACTGTGCCCATTTGCAGCCATAGGTCCCCCAAACTTCAAACTCTGTAGTTATTTGGGGTCTCTGGACCCAAAGGGTCCCGAAATGATATTGCTGCAGATGGTCACAGTTGTACTTTTCTGCAGCAGAGAATGACATTTTCCGAACCGACTTTGGGGCCCCGTATCTCGGGGCCACTTTGTGCTAGGAACCCCAAAATTGGTGTGCAAACCCAGTGGAACTAGCACTACAACATTGGATGGGGTTCCTAGCCCCAAGTGTCCCCGAGATTCAGTGCCCAAAATCGGTTGGGAAAATGTAAAGCACGTTTCTGAAGCAGAGAATAAAATTTGGGGCCCCGTATCTCAGGGGCCACTTGGTGCTAGGAACCCCATATGTTGTAGTGCGAGTTCTACTGGGTTTGCACACCAAATTTGGGGTTCCTAGCACCAAGGGGCCCCAAAGTCGGTTCGGAAAATGTCATTCTCTGCTGCAGAAAAATGCTTGAACGCATCAAAAGTGGTATTTTTCATCCAATTTTCGTAAAGCTTAACTGTTAGTACATAAAAAAAAAAAAAAAAAAAAACAATCCTCAATAAACATAAATACGGTAATTCTCTGAATAATCAGCATTCATTCAATTGTGCTTCCATGCAAAATGTGAACATCATGTTCTGATCTTTATTGGGGAATGTTATTTTGTATATAGAGTGTTTATGTGGTGAGTTTACACTTTTCATTGAACAGAGTTTGGATAACACAGGATTAAATGGAAAGGTCATAAATGAACTGCACATTATCTGTACAGAATGCTTGGGGAGATAGTGATGTGTTCCTGCTTAGGAGATGTATGTTAGCTTGGGGGGCTGCAAACTCTGCAGGGCTCCAACCAGGGCCGGACTGGCCTACCGGGATACCGGGATATTTCCCGGTAGGCTGCCTGCCCTGGGGCCGGTTTGCGGCTGCAGTGCTCCCCTGTTATGCTCCTGTGAACACGGAGCTGGCCGGGTCTGTGTTCGGCGGCCGCTCCGTAACACGGCCCCGCCCCCCTAGACCGGCTCATGTGATAGTAGATAGAATCCACCTATCATACAGGCCGGTCTAGGGGGGCGGGGCCGTGTTACGGAGCGGCCGCCGAACACAGACCCGGCCAGCTCCGTGTTCACAGGAGAGATGCCTGTGAGGCTGTGAGTACAGCCGCCATGTGTGCCTGAATAGGGGGCTCAGCAGGGGGGGCCCGGGCTGCATATAGAAGAGATTAGCTTTCTATATTCCTCCATGCAGCCGCTGAATGCTTGGAGGAGGGAGAGGAGGAGAACCAAGCATTCAGCGGCTGCATGGAGGAATATAGAAAGCTCATATCCTCTATATGCAGCCCGGGCCCCCCCTGCAGATCCCCCCCTATCCAACTTCTTTTACTGCCCCCCCTTCTCCTTGTGCTTCCCCCCAGTGCTCTCCTCCCCCACCAGACTCTCCAGCCCCCCCCCCCACATTTCCCTCAACCCCTGTTCTTTCTGCCCCCCCTGCTCTCCCCATCCTTCTCTAGCCCCCCACAGTGCTCCCCACCCCCCACAGTACTCTCCAGCTCTCCAGCCCCCCACAGTACTCTCCAGCCCCCCGTGCTCCCCCCACAGTGCTCTCCAGCCCCCCGCAGTACTCTCCAGCCCCCGCAGTGCTCCCCACCCCCCACAGTACTCTCCAGTACTCTCCAGCCCCCCATGCTCCCCCCCACAGTGCTCTCCAGCCCCCCACAGTGCTCTCCAGCCCCCCGCACTGCTTCCCACCCCCCCACAGTACTCTCCAGCCCCCGTTCCCCCCCCCACAGTGCTCTCCACCCCCCACAGTACTCTCCAGCCCCCGTGCTCCCCCCCACAGTGCTCTCCACCCCCCGCAGTGCTCCCACCCCCCACAGTACTCTACTCTCCAGCCCCCTGTGCTCCCCACCCCTGTTCTTTCTGCCCCCCCTGCTCTCCAGCTCTCCCCATCCTTCTCTAGCCCCCACCCCCCTCCGTGCTCTCCAGCCCCCTCCGTGCTCTCCAGCCCCCTCCGTGCTCTCCAGCCCCCTCCGTGCTCTCCAGCCCCCTCCGTGCTCTCCAGCCCCCACCCTGCTCTCCAGCCCCCACCCTGCTCCCCAGCCCCCACCCTGCTCTCCAGCCCCCACCCTGCTCTCTACCCCCCACCGTGCTCTCCACCCCTGTTCTTTTTGTCTCCCCCACCAGTGCTCTCACAAACTCCCCCCAGTACTCTCCACTCCCCCCTGACTTTTGACCCCACCCATGTGCTCTCCAACCCCACCAGTGCTCTCCAGTCCCCCGTGCTTTCCACCCCTGTTCTTTCTGGCCCCCATGGGTGCTCTCAAGCTCCCCCCATTGCTCTCCACTCCCCCCTGCTCTTTGTACCCCCCAGTGCTCTCCAATCCTGTTTTTCTGCCCCCCCAGTGCTCTCAAGCTCCCGTCCAGTGCTCTTCGCCACCCCACACTCTTACCCCCCCACCTAGTGCTCTCAGCCTCCCGTGCTCTCCACCCTGTTATTTTTGCCCCCCCCCAGTGCTCTGCACTCCCCACCCCTGTGATCTCCACTCCCCCCTGCTCTTTGCCCCCACCCATGTGCTCTCCAACCCCGCCAGTACTCTCTGCTCCCCCTTCTCTCCAACTCCCACCCAGTGCTCTCCACTTCCCCAGGACCAGGGGACAGGCTGACTGGGGCCGGAAAGTGAGGACGGCTGAAGGTGCAGGTGGCCCGGGACCACTCCATCTCACAGCAAACAGGTCCTCTGGAAGAAGCACTGTCCCCATCCAAAACGAGAACAGCCCCTGCCTGCTGCTGGCCATCATGGATATCCTGCTGGCATGCAAGGTACTGTACCCGAGCATCAACAACACACCTTCCCACAGACAGGGACTGCAGACTGGGACACGGGGCACAGGAGGGGCTGCAATGATGGGCACAGTGAGGCTGCATTCATGGGCACAGTAAGGCTGCATTCATGGGCACAGTGAGACTGCTTTCACGGCACAGTAAAGCTGCATTTGATGGGCACGGTGAGGCCACAATGGTGGGCACGGTGAGGCCGCAATGGTGGGCACGGTGAGGCCGCAATGGTGGGCACGGTGAGGCCGCAATGGTGGGCACGGTGAGGCCGCAATGGTGGGCACGGTGAGGCCGCAATGGTGGGCACGGTGAGACCGCAATGGTGGGCACAGTGAGACCGCAATGATGGGCACAGTGAGGCCGCATTCACGGGCAGAGTAAAGCTGCATTTGATGAGCACAGTGAGGCTGCATTTGATGGGCGCAGTGAGGCTTCATTTGATGGGCGCAGTGAGGCTTCATTTGATGGGCGCAGTGAGGCTTCATTTGATGGGCACAGTGAGGCTGCATTTAATGGGCACAGTGAGGCTGCATTTGATGGGCACAGTGAGGCTGCATTTGATGGGCACTGGTGAGGCTGCATTGAGCTCTTGTATCATGTCTGCAGTCTCTGACCATCTCCTCTCCTGTATCATGTCTGCAGTCTCTGAGGGAGTCTGGAGAGGAGTCAAGAGTGGGAGCGCCGTCAGGATAGGGGTCATGGGAGAAGTCAGACGTGTGTGGACTGTGGAGAGGAGCCTATAGGATAAAACCAGAGCCACCAAGCTGGAGCCGACTGACTGAGCCCTGCTTGGTGCACCTGAGAGGAGGTCAGTGACAGCACCGCCAGGCCAGTCTGAAGGGGGCACTGATATAAAGGGTTTCCCCCTTATATCAGTAACCCCCCCCCCTTACCTTAGTGTATTCTTTCTGCGGAATGTGGTCCCCCCCCCCACGTTCTGAGTTCCTGGGGTCCCCCTTGATGATTGACCACTTTTAACTGGATTTTGCTTATATATAAAGCCCTATGTGATTTCATATCTGTATTTTTTATATATAATACACTCTTCAAATGTGCTTTAAAATGTATGGTTTTCCCTTTCTTGAACCAGAAAATAATTATGCTGTTGCGCTGGTATAATAATGCTGTGGGGCTGGTATGAAATTTTTTCCAGGGCTGAATTTTATTCCCAGTCCGGCCCTGGCTCCAACACACACTCGCTGCTATTCCAACCCTTCACATATTTCCACATAAACTTCCCTCCTGGCATTAAACTTTGCCAGGTATTGTGCTCAGCTTACCACCCCAAACTGATGTTCCTCCCTCAGCTCACCTCTCTCCCTGCATGTCCTGTGAGCAGAATAGCTGATCTACCCCTCAGCTAGACCTGATCTACCTGTCAACTAGCTGTGATTGATGGGCAAATCGACGCGGAAGCTGTCATGGGGCCCCCTACTGGCAATGCCTGAATGGTCAGGTGTGCTGCACTTACTAATGCGAGCTGTGTCGGCAGCTGCTGGTGTAGCACCTGCCACACAGCTCACATACTTCAAAGTCTTGCAGATATAGATTACAGATAGAAATTGTTATATTATTCAATGGCATAGATAGTGTTGCATGCATTAACTGGGTATGGGATATCATTAACTCACTACTGTAACAAGTTTATACATATAAATGTGATATTATTAAAACTTAAATGCCACTGTTAGCAGTCCTAACTATACACGCAGAACATCTCACTGCACGCAAGCCAGTGTCCATCCATGCATAATGACCTGAAGTCTTAACACCCCCCACTCCATCATGTATACTTAATGCACATCTTATAATGCGGTTGCTATGCAGCAGTGTTCTGGTGACTACACTGTGAAGAATTCTGACGTATTTTTGTGAGCAAGATGTTCCAAAATGTATTAATGTGCTAAATATGAGATCACCATAGAGACTGATTAGATGTGGCGTGGTCACCAGTTATAGGCATAAGCACAAAAGTGCATATTACCTTTTAAGCCATCGTTATGGTGAATATTGTACGTAGGTTATTTATTGAGTCACAGCAGAGACATAGAGGACTTCGCAACTTGCTAGTGCCAAATCCCATCACATGAGGTCAGTTCAGCCTGTATATGTACAATGTATTTATTGTAAAGGCAGATTTAAAAGATAAAAATAAATACAGCTTTTTGTTTGTTACTTTTTTTTTTAACCACTTCTATACAGGACATTTTCACCCCCTTCCTGCCCAGACCAATTTTTTAGTTTTCAGCGCTGTCGCACTTTGAATGACAATTGCACCCAAACAAAATTGACGTCCTTTTTTTTGACCCACAAATAGAGCTTTCTTTTGGTAGTATTTGATCACCTCTGTGGTTTTTATTTTTTGCGCTATAAAAAAGAGTGACAATTTTGAAAAATATATATATTTTTTGCTACAATAAATATCCCATTTAAAAAAATATATAAAAAAATTTCCCTCAGTTTAGGCTAATGCGTATTCTTCTACATATTTTTGGTAAATAAAAATCTCATCTGACAGGATGTGGATCTGTGTGTTTACCTAGTGCGCCCCCTAGACGGCCGGGAAGGGGAGGATGTCATATGATGCCCACCCAGGATGGGAGATCCCGTCTGCGGGCGTCATATTACTATAGCTGGGATGTGAAGTGGTTAAGTAACTAGTGTATATACCTCAATTTGACATGGTATTAACATCTTACAGTCCCTATACAGCAAAGCATAGACTGGGGGAGGCAGTAGTGTATTTTTGTTTTGTGCTGCCCTAGGCCTGACTAAACTCGTGCGCCCCCTAATTTAAATATGACCCACCCCTTGCTGTTTAAGACCCACCCTGAAATTTGTGAGTGGGGACACTAGTTCTGAGGTCCGGTGGGGCAATGAATTACCTTAATTTGCATAGATTTCCTCTCACTTCCTGATTGGCTATGGGGATGGGATGGCAAAAAATAAACTGACAGGGGCTATAACCCTCCCTTACTCTTTTCAAAATGGAAAAAAAAAGTGTTGCCTATAGTTTTACTTTAAGCACAAATTTCTGATAATTTTATGGAGAGGACTAAGGCGATTACACGAGACACACAGTGCGGCCACTTTATGGGGGCGCTAGACTTATTTGCCTCTCAGCCCAGTCCGCCCCATAAGACTGGTGCTACACTAACTTTTTCTGTGCTGCCCCCCTGCAAAGTGCTGCCCTAGGCCTGGGCCTTGTCGGCCTAGGCCAGGAAACAGCGTTGGGGGGGAGGAAGAACCAGCACACGGAGCCAATCAGTACTGCAGTGCAATGCTGATAGGACTAGAAAATTGATTGACAGTGTGATGAGCTCAGCAGTGTTTTGCTTTTCTTTTCACTGTCCAGTCACAGGCTGAGTGAAGAAACAAGACCTGTAAGTATTACTTAAGTGGTTCTAAAGCATAAAGTTCTTTTTTTACCTTATTACATTCGCCAAGGTAAAAAACGTTCTGCAAGCAGCCCCCCACCAGCCCCCCCCCCCATTATACTTACCTGAGCCCGATCTCAATCCTCCCTCCTCATTGGCTCAGCAGGGGAGCCATTGGATGCTGCTGTCAGTCACAGCCAGTGAGGAGGGAGTGGGGCTGAGCAGCCCTGTGTGTGTATGAGTGAGGCTCAGGAGCGAGACCACATGAGTTGGAGTGCTCCCATAGCAAGTGGTTTGCTATGGGGGCACTTGGCAGGAGGAAAGGAGCCAGGAGTGTTGATGGGGGGGGGGGGGCCCGTGAAGAGGAGGATTGGGGCTGCTCTGTGCAAAACCACTGCAACAGAAGGTACAGTAAGTAAACCATGTTTGTTATTTAAAAAAAAAAAAAAAAAGTTTACAATCACTTTATCTGCAAGACAAAAATCAGGAATTGGGTCTCCTACCCTACCAAACAGTGCGTGGTGTGGTAGAGCTTTGTAAATCTCAGGATTGGATAGACAGACTTAAAAATCCTTTGCTAAAACAGCTCCCTTAAATGTATTCAGCTGTTTGCCTGGAATTATGTTTTAAATTGGCCAGATAAGCCAATGGCCCTGGGGCATACTTCTGTGTGCGTATTTGCCATGTGCAAGTTTGTCAAATATTATTGTACTGTTTGGTCTTATGTTAAATGATATGTCATATTTGTTTTATTTAAGTAAACTTGTCATTAAGTGACTACAGATGACATGACAGCTGACATTGTTGACCTCCCCCTAAAAATACTGGATACCTGGCAGCACTGACATTCAAGCGCCAATGTCTTCTAAATCACTGGTACAGGGTAATAGTGCAGATTAGGAAAGTCAGAGAAAATTCACAAGTCCTAATCTGCGTCCTTGTCTCAGGCCAGCCATTCAGAGTACTGAAATCACAAGTAAAAATCTGTATTTTTTTATTTTTTTTGGTACAAAATTACTTAGAACCTCCAAACATTTTTTAGATAGATAGATAGATAGATAGATAGATAGATAGATAGATAGATAATTTTAGCAAAGACCCTAGAGAATGAAATGGTGGTCATTGGAAAAATTTTATATCACACTGTTTGCGCAGCGGTCTTTCAAACGCAATTTTTTGGGAATAAATGCACTTTAACCACTTCCCGACCGCCCCATGTAGATATACGTCGGCAGAATGGCACGTACAGGCAGAATCACGTACCTGTACGTGACATTCTTCCGGCGGTTGGGGGGTCCGATCGGACCCCCCTCCGCCGGCGGGGACGGTCGGGATCGTGTCAGGAGCGATCCGGGACGAGGGGACGGCCAGTGGTTTCTGGCCACCCCCTCGCGATCGCTCCTGGCCAATGAAAAGCTTCCCCTTCCTGTCTATTGTATAGACAGGAAGGCGGAAGTGATGTCACGCTCGGTGCGCCGGTCTATGTGACCGGAGACGCCGAGCGGTGAACATGTAAAGGTTAGTGCACAACAGTACACTGACACCAGTACAGTTAGGCACATATTCCACCCCCCTGTCACCCCCTGATCACCCCCCAGATCACCCCCTCCCCCCCCCAGTCACAGTGTCACTAATTGCAGTGATCATTTTTTTACTGATCACTGCATTTAGTGTCAGTGTGACTGTAATAACTGTCAGGGCAGTTAGTTTTAGGTCCAAGGTAGCCCCCTACCCCCCCCTAATAAAGGTTTAACCCCTTGATTGCCCCCCAGGTAACCCTTTCACCCCCTTTTGCCAGTGTCACTAAGCGATCGTTTTTCTGATCGCTGTATTAGTGTCACTGCTGTCGCTAGGTAACCTTTTTTTTTTTTTAGGTAACCGCCATGTTTATATAGGTTCATAAATAGTTTTATAGGTCAGGTACCCCCATATTACAACCTAAATAAAGGTTTTAACCCCTTGATTGCCCCTAGAGTTAACCCTTTCACCAGTGATCACTGTATAACTGTCACTGGTGACGCTGGTTAGCCAGTTAGTTATTTCGTTATTTAGGTTCCCCGTCAGGTTTTTATATAGCGTCAGGTACCCCCATAGGGACCATTCCCCGAGAAGACAGACACAAGAGACTTATCATTCACCAAGGAGACAACAAGAAACATACAGAAAAAGTCCAGAACGAAGAGAGGACACCGAGCAGGAAAGAGATTCCAAACGAAAAAGAGAGTAGTTGGAGAAAATGTGGTCAACTTGAGCAATATACCTATTACTAGTGAAGAATTGGCGGTGCTGGATAAAGGACTAAAACACGCACCAGTCAAAAACCTGGACAAATTCAACACATATATAGGCATTCAGAAATACATTAGAAAAATTAATATTAAAAAATGTATCTTAAACAATGCATGGGGAGCACAAGTCAAAAACAAAGAGACTATACCCTCAATAGCACATAGCACTTTAAGAAACAACTCCGTATTTAACCCCCAAGTATCCAACAACCACCATGTAGAGGTATTTAAAAATCTGGTACTACAAGACCTTGAGACACTTAAACTGAAGAAAATAACTGACCCTTCACATATCAAAAAGGGTATCAAATTATTAACAGAAAGGAAAAATCTAGTGATACGACCCGCAGACAAGGGAGGAGCTATCGTGTTACAATCCAAAGAACAATACCAAAATGAACTTAATAGACAACTGAATGATGAAGGGACATACATCAAACTCCTAGGAAATCCAACTCCTAAATATAAGAAAGAACTAGAACTACTAGTGAACCTTGGAATAAAGAAAGAGATACTTAATGTAAAAGAATCTAAATATCTAATACCAGAAAATTGCAGAATTCCGATTATTTATACAGTCCCAAAAATCCACAAATGTAAAGAGAACCCCCCAGGGAGACCAATAGTCAATGGGATAGATTCCCTAACATCCCGAATGGGACAATATATTGACTATTATATCCAACCAGCGGTACAACAAACACAAGCGTATCTCAAAGACACCAAACATATACTGCAGTTACTAGACAACACAACAGTACTAGAGGGTAGAACCCTACTAGCAACGGCCGATGTTGCATCACTTTATACCATAGTACAACATCATGATGCATGCTCAGCTACCAAATGGCTACTCAGAAATTACAGCACGTATATATGCAAACAAAGGAAATATCTTATCAAGTGCCTCGATTTCTGCCTGAAATATAACTACTTCTGGCACAACCAGACTTATTATAAGCAAGCAATCGGGATAGCGATGGGTGCCAAATTTGCACCAGGAGTAGCCAATGCATTTATGGCCCAATGGGAGGAGAACGCAGTATATAAGGACATACCAGCAGAACTCACGCTTTATAAACGCTACATCGATGATGTTATAATAGTATGGAACGGAGACAGAAACTCCCTGGAAAACTTCCTAAAAAAACTTAATGAAAACGAAAATAACATCAAACTAGAGTGGAAAATCGATGCAAAAGAGGTAGACTTTTTGGATTTAAATATCAGCATTGAGGGCAATACAGTGGTAACAAAAACATACTTCAAGAATGTAGATACCAATAGTTACCTGGATATAAATAGCTGCCACTACAAACCGTGGCTCTATAATATCCCAAAGGGACAATTAATAAGAATTAAGCGGAACTGCACAAAAAATGAAGACTTCCAGGCACAAGCCAAACAAATCGGAGAAAGGTTCATAGCAAAGGGATATGATGACCAATGGATCACACAACAAATACAATCAGTCAACCAAATGGACAGAAACACTATGCTCAAAAGTAACCCAAAAAAAGTATACCAAAATGAAGCACCTTGCCTAATACTAGATTTTAACGTTCAGCATAAGGATGTAGCCAAAATGATAGGAAAACATTGGCACATCTTGAAGAAAGACAAAGACCTCAAAACCATACTACCTCAGAAACCAAATATCGTCTACAAAAGAGCACCCACAATTAGGGATCTCATAGTTAAAACAGTAATAGAACCACCAACCAAACCGACCTACTCATTTTTCTCAGGAAAGGGCTTCTTCCCTTGTCGCAACTGCTATGTATGCAGACACGCACAGAAATTCCAAGGCAAAAGAACAGAATTTATTGCCACAAGTACGGGCCAAACACACAAAATAAAAGACTTTATTGGCTGTCACTCCAAAGGAGTAGTGTATGTACTACAGTGCAGCTGTAAATTACAGTATGTGGGAAGAACAAAAAGAGCCTTAAAAGACAGACTAGAAGAACATGTCCGGAACATCAAGAATGGATTTCCGAAACATAGTGTTTCGAGACACTTTGCTCTAAAACATAACCAGGACCCTTCCACACTCCAATTTTGGGGAATCGATAAATATAAAAAATCATGGAGAGGTAGCCACAAAATCAGGAATATAAGTCAAAAAGAGTCCAAATGGATCCACACCTTACAGACCCTTGTACCTGGAGGAATGAATGTGGAATTTGACCTTAATTGTTTTTTAAGTAATTTTTAATAATTTTACATCACATGACACTTTTTACCTTATCCACATGAGGCTCCATTATATATAATATATTCATGCTCGGTTGTCTCACCATATTTCACCTCTTTAAGAAACTGGACTAGCTTAGATCAACCAACAGATATACGTAATATAGAGACGTATAGTAGATACAGAATTATACATGTATGATGTAACTCTACTGTAACTGTACACCGGTGATCTCAAGGCTTTTTCCTGCTCTATAAAAATCATAGGAATTCATACACACTTAGAATACCAACAATCAGCTGACAATTTGGCAGTACTTTAATCCCTATGCAATATATAACTATCTTCCACTACCACTATATAATTATGTGTATCCAAGTTAACCTAACACAAATATAAGCAACTTACACCAACTTTATTATGCCAGACAGTGAGGTATGACCACCCCCCTCATTTTAGACATGAATGTCATCGGACAATGTATTTCTATTTTTAATATTTTAAATTATTTTAAAAAAATAAAATCTTAATATAGCTGCGATATCATATCACTTAATCGTATGCAGCCTAGTATGTCAGTTTTTCATCATGACCACTTACGGCAAGATGAAATTATACATATTTTAAATCTACATGATAAATGCTTTTACACTCTCTGCAAGTATATCACAGCGACTGATTATACTAAGCAACATGAACGGCCAGTAACTAATACAGCAGGGTAACAGACATCCCGTCTCCCTCAATGAGGAGGATAACGGGAGACATAGACTGCTGACAGTACGCAAACTAGAACCATAAACAACCAACAAAATGGCGGCGCACATATGAACACCAAGTCCTTTGGAACATAGTCAAGAAAATGGCCGCCACCTACCAATACAAATAGTTGCCCTTAACACGGTAGATACGCATACTGTTATATACACCGCTGACCACAACAAAGATGGCCGCGATGCTACTTCCGGTTCGAATAGATATTTAAACACTCAATGCCCACCAATCCGGTTCCCCAGATGAAGACACGTGACGTGTCGTAACGCGTAGGGAGTGGCCGTAGGCAAGCAGTGGAAAGGAAATAGGACGCGAGGAGGCGCTGAGAACGCCGGTGAAGTTTTCTTATCTTTTTGCCAGTTTTTCATGTTTTAAATGTACGAGTACACCTTTTATTATTAAATTGATCCTTTGGATTTTAACCTTACTACACTAGTGGAGACCTCTTTGTCCCCCGTCCCCTCTTATCCCCCTGAGTGTTATGTCATGATGAGCCCATGACTATTAGCACCATAGATACACCACTCAGATAACTATCTAAGGAGAAAGATTGGGCGGAATAACCAACCAGAGGAGACAGGGAAGACAAGGGACAAAACGTTGATCTACATCTATGACCTTTGAGACATCGATAGTTGGGAAATATAGGATATCCCAGAAAGGCGATACCCAATATTAATTGAGGTGAGCGAATAGAGAGACCGATCTAGGATACCCCACTATAGATGATCGATAAGGAAATCACAGTGACCATATATATTACTAGCTTGGAAATATCTGATTTTACTCTGGAATTTGATTGGACATTATAACATCACGAACTATTCACATTCACACACACTCGTTATTGAGTGTGGGATACACGTTTATTTATCTTCTTGGTTTCACTTTTTAATGTTATAGCACTTTCACGTGCATCACATTTGTTTAGCCATTTTTTTGATATTTTGTTGCATCATTATTCACCTTTTATGACATATGCGACTCACTTTTGATATTTATGTGATTTATTCTATTTTACACCCTTATTTATTTATATTTCTTATTTTAACCATTATGTTAATATGGAATTACTATAACTATAACACCAGGCACTTTATTTAGACAATACGTCACTTTTTATCGTGTGTTTTCCACTCTCTGCACATATCAAGCCGCAACTAGATTATTTGTTATTATCATTATCCCCAGACCATTTATTTATTGGTGTCACTATTAGATTTTATTTATTCACTAGTGCATTTTATAACCACTTTCTAACGTTTTTAATTGCTGTTTATTATTAATTATTTGCGCGAAAATTTATCCACCTATCTTACCCCCATATATTACCTAATAAAGGTTTTAACCCCCTGATTGCCCCTAGTTAACCCTTTCACCCCCTTTTGCCAGTGTCACTAAGCGATCGTTTTTCTGATCGCTGCATTAGTGTCGCTAGGTAACCATTTTTTTTTTTTTAGGTAACCGCCATGTTTATATAGGTTCATAAATAGGTTTATAGGTCAGGTACCCCCATATTACAACCTAAATAAAGGTTTTAACCCCCTGATTGCCCCTAGAGTTAACCCTTTCACCAGTGATCACTGTATAACTGTCACTGGTGACGCTGGTTAGCCAGTTAGTTATTTCGTTATTTAGGTTCCCCGTCAGGTTTTTATATAGCGTCAGGTACCCCCATATATTACCTAATAAAGGTTTAACCCCCTGATTGCCCCTAGTTAACCCTTTCACCCCCTTTTGCCAGTGTCACTAAGCGATCGTTTTTCTGATCGCTGCATTAGTGTCGCTAGGTAACCAGTTTTTTTTTGTATTACTGTTACGGGTGACGCTGGTTAGTTAGCTTGTTTTTTATACTGTCAGGGCACCCGCCATTTATTACCCAATAACGGTTTAACCCCCTGATCGCCCGGCGGGTGATATCAATTAGGTTTTAGGGTCAAATAAGGTCTGCGTCGCCCCAGGTTAGTGCCAGTACCGCAAACACCCACGCACAAAGCATACACCTCCCTTAGTGGCACAGTATCTGAACAGATCAATATCTGATCTGATCAGATCTATACTAGCGTCCCAGCAGTTTAGGGTTCCAAAAAAAACCGCATTGTTAGCGGGATCAGCCCAGATACCTGCTAGCACCTGCGTTTTCCCCCTCCGCCCAGCCCACCCAAGTGCAGTATCGATCGATCACTGTCACTTACAAAACACTAAGCACACATAACTGCAGCGTTCGCAGAGTCAGGCCTGATCCCTGCGATCGCTAACAGTTTTTTGTGGTAGCGTTTTGATTCAGTCGCTTCAGTCAGGAGCTTTTTTACCTGTGAATCTCAAAAAAATAAAAAAAAATAAAATAGTTGTCGTTTTATTGTTCTCTCTCTCACTCTATTCTCTCTCTATTGTTGCTCTTTTTTTACTCCATTCTATTCTGCAATGTTTTATTATGTTTTATCATGTTTTATCATGCTTGCTTTTCAGGTATGTAATTTTGTTTACTGTGTTTTAGTGTTAAGCATTTTTTTGTTTTCAGGTGCGCCATTCAGTTGCAACGCGGATTTATTTATCTTGACAGCAACAGTGTTTGCTCCCACGATACATAAAGACGCGACTCCAACACTGTAGGAGGTGATTTCACCACCACAGTTAAAAAAAAGAGCATATATGCCGAAGCATGGGGGCAGCAGGGGGGGGGGGAGGAGCGATTGGCTCCTAATGCCACGTACATACGGTCGAAATTCCGACCGTGTGTACACGGCATAACTTTTGCGGGAGGATGCCCCCATGCATCGGCATATATAAATGGTCATCATTAGAAGTGGGTGGATGAAGGGAGGTATTCTAATGGTGGGCATACCCACCAATCAATCTCTTTTTTTTCGTTCAGCCAAGAGGCTGCATGAAAAAAAAAAGATTACAATATATGTCCAGTATGTTGCTGGACTTTGAATGGTTATACCAGAATGATGCCTGCAGGTTTAGGTATCATCTTGGTATCATTCTTTTCAGCCAGTGATCGGCTTTCATGTAAAAGCAATTCTAGCGGGTAATTAGCCTCTAGACTGCTTTTACAAGCAGTGGGAGGGAATGTCCCCCCTCCCGGATATAAACCGCGCCATTGGGAAATTGGGAAAGCATTTTATCACACCAATCTTGGTGTGGTCAGATGCTTTGAGGGCAGAGGAAAGATCTAGGGTCTAATAGACCCCAATTTTTTCAAAAAAAGAGTACCTGTCACTGCCTATTGCTATCATAGGGGATATTTACATTCCCTGAGATAACAATAAAAATCATAACAAAGAAAAAAAATGGAAGGAACAGTTTAAAAATAAAATAAAAAAGCTAAATAAATAAAAAAAAAACCAAAAAAAAAAAAAAAAAGCACCCCTGCCCCCCCTTCTCTTGCGCAAAGGCGTACACAAGCGTTGGTCTGGCGTCATATGTAAACAGCAATTGCACCATGCATGTGAGGTATCACCGCGAAGGTCAGATCGAGGGCAGTAATTTTAGCAGTAGACCTCCTCCGTGAATCTAATGTGGTATCATGTAAAGGCTTTTAAAGGCTTTTAAAAATGTATGTAGTTTGTCGCCACTGCGTGTTTGTGCGCAATTTTAAAGCATGTCGTGTTTGGTATCCATGTACTCGGCCTAAGATCATATTTTTTATTTCATCAAAAATTTGAGCAATATAGTGTGTTTTAGTGCATTAAAATAAAAAAAAGTGTATTTTTTTCCACAAAAAATGCGTTTGAAAAATCGCTGCGCAAATACTGTGTGGAAAAAAAAAATGCAACACCCACCATTTTAATCTGTAGGGCCTTTGCTTTAACATTATATATAGTGTTTGGGGGTTCAACGTAATTTTCTTGCAAAAAAAAAATATGTTTTCATGTAAACAAAAAGTGTCAGAAAGGGCTTTGTCTACAAGTGGTTAGAAGAGTGGGTGACGTGTGACATAGGCTTCTAAATGTTGTGCATAAAATGCCAGGACAGTTCAAACCCCCCCCCAAATGACCCCATTTTGGAAAGTAGACACCCCAAGCTATTTGATGAGAGCAATGTTGAGCCCATTAAATATTTTTTTTTTTTTTGTCCCAAGAGATTGAATAATGAAAAAAAAAAAAATATATATATTTTTTTTACAAAAAGTTGTCACTAAATGATATATTGCTCAAACATGTCATGGGCATATGTAGAAATACACCCCAAAATACATTCTGTTGCTTCTCCTGAGTACGGGGATACCACATGTGTGGGACTTTTTGGGAGCCTAGCTGCGTACGGAACCCCAAAAACCAATCACCGCCTTCAGGCTTTCTAAGGGTGTAATTTTTTTATTTCACTTCTCACTGCCAATCACAGTTTCGGAGGCCATGGAATGCCCAGATGGCATAAAACCCCCCAAAATGACCCCATTTTGGAAAGTAGACACCCCAAGCTATTTGCTGAGAGGTATTGTGAGTATTTTGCAGATGTCGCTTTTTGTCACAAAGTTTTGAAAATTGAAAAAAGAAAAAAAAAATTTTTTTTTCTTTACTTTCTTCATTTTCAAAAACAAATGAGAGCTGTAAAATACTCACCATGCCTCTCAACAAATAGCTTGGGGTGTCTACTTTCCAAAATGGGGTCATTTGGGGGGGTTTTGTGCTATTTTGGCATTTTATGGCCTTCGAAACTGTGATAGGTAGTGAGGAGTGAAATCAAAAATTTGCACCCTTAGAAATCCTGAAGGCGGTGCTTGGGTTTCGGGGCCCCGTACGCGGCTAGGCTCCCAAAAAGTCCCACACATGTGGTATCCCCATACTCAGGAGAAGCAGAAAAATGTATTTTGGGGTGCAATTCCACATATAACTATGGCATGTGTGAGCAATATATCATTTAGTGACAACTTTTTGAAAAAAAAAAAAATCTTTTTTATTTTTGTCTTTATTCAATCACTTGGGACTAAAAAAAAAAATATTCAATGGGCTCAACATGCCTCTCAGCAAATAGCTTGGGGTGTCTACTTTCCAAAATGGGGTCATTTGGGGGGTTTTGTACTTCTCTGCCATTTTAGCACCTCAAGAAATGAAATAGGCAGTCATAAATTAAAAGCGGTGTAAATTCCAGAAAATGTACTCTAGTTTGTAGACGCTATAACTTTTGCGCAAACCAATAAATATACGCTTATTGGCATTTTTTTTACTAAATACATGTGGCTGAATACATTTTGGCCCAAATGTTTGACTAAAATTGAGTTTATTAGATTTTTTTTATAACAAAAAGTAGAAAATCTCTTTTTTTTTCAAAATTTTCGCTCTTTTTCCGTTTATATCGCAAAAAATAAAAATCACAGAGGCAATCAAATACCATCAAAAGAAAGCTCTATTTGTGGGAAGAAAAGGACGCAAATTTCGTTTGGTTACAAAATTGCATGACCGCGCAATTACCAGTTAAAGTAGTGCAGTGCGAAATTGAAAAAAGACCTCTGGTCCTTTGGCTGCCAAATGGTCCGGGGCTGAAGTGGTTAATGATTAAAAAAAAAAAAAAACAGTAAAGTTAGCACAATTATTTTGTATGATGTTACACCAAGTAAATAGATACCTAACATGTCATGCTTTAAAATTGCGCATGCTTGTGGAATGGCGACAAACTAAGGTAGTGCATGTTAGGTAATCTTTTCTCAGCATGGCTCCACCCTAGCCTCTAACAGAAAACACTATTTAACTCTGTGCACTGCAAGACAACTTTGCCCAAGCGACAGTTGTGTATAGGCTTCTGGTGTGGCCAGTGCTGGGACAAGGCCATTTGGTGCCCAGGGCGAAAATGACAAAGTGAGCCCCCCCCCTCCGTTTTTAATAAAGAATCAATGTCGTTTCAGATTTTTTTTTTTTTTTTTTTTTTATATACTAGCAATGGCGGTGATCTGCAATTTTTATCGTGACTGCGATATTGCGGCGGACATATCGGACACTTTTGACACATTTTTGGGACCATTCACATTTATATAGCGATCCGTGCTATGAAAAAGCATTGATTACTGTATAAATGTGACTGGCAGGGAAGGGGTTAACACTAGGGGGTGCTGAAGGGGTTAATATGTTACCTGGGAGTGATTCTAACTGTAGGGGGAGGGGATTGACAAGGGGAGGAGACCGATCAGTGTTCCTCTGTACTAGGAACACACCATCGGTCTCCTCCTCCTCTGACAGGACCGTGGATCTGTGTGTTTACATACACAGATCCACGGTCCCGATGTGTTACCGGGCAATCGCGGGTGCCCGGCGGACATCGCAGCCGCGGGGCATGCGCATCGAGTCCCCAGTAACATGGCAGGCACGCGCGCGCCCCCTGTTGGGCCAAAAAATGACGAGGGCTTCATATGACACCCTCCCGCCATGAGAGCTGCGCCGCCTGGCTGTCAATAGACAGCCGGCGGTCAGCAACCAGTTAAGATTTGTTAGTCCTGTACTGTACATTCCGCCACAATCACTGAACACTTTGCACTTTTATTTTCAGAAATTAACATTTTACAATTTACAGAAATTAAAACTTATGTTAAATTGCTGACATTAACACAGATGCACATAAAGTGGAGAGGCATATTAAGCAAGTCTGTGTCATGTCTCTTGTCTGTCTCTGCCATGTAAAAAAAGAAAAAAAGAGTACCTATGGGCCGGACTGTAGCTACAGCACACTCTGTCACACACACTGACTGTCTTCTCTTCTAGCTTAGCAGGCAGGCGGCAGCAGCTCCTCGCTCGTTGCTCCTCTAGGTCACAGCGCGCCTAGTCCTCCCTGCACTCCTGAGTCCTCCCACCTTGCCTCCGGCTGTGAGTGACGTCACGCCGCTGGCAGGTACTATGAGACTCCTCCGTAGGGGGGGACTCAGTAAACACTGAAGCAGAGAAGGGAGGATGCAGGAGCGGAGCGCACTCGGCGGCACACACAATTGGTACAGTGGTGACTTACTAACAGGGGTCAAGTCCTGGGGAAAAAAGTGTGGGAACTCCCACCCAAGATCCACGCCCCCACCAAAAAAATGATACGCTCATATGCATATATATTTCACAGAAAATATAGTGATTGCAAATGCGACATACTACAGGAGATGACCAGACTGCGAATGCGACTACAGGAGATGACTAGACTGCGAATGCGACATACTACAGGAGATGACCAGACTGCGAATGCGACATACTACAGGAGATGACCAGACTGCGAATGCGACATACTACAGGAGATGACCAGACTGCGAATGCGACATACTACAGGAGATGACCAGACTGCGAATGCGACATACTACAGGAGATGACCAGACTGCGAATGCGACATACTACAGGTGATGACCAGACTGCGAATGAGACATGCTACAGGAGATGACCAGACTGCGAATGCGACTACAGGAGATGACCAGAATGCGACATGCTACAGGAGATGACCAGACTGCGAATGCGACTACAGGAGATGACCAGACTGCGAATGCGACATGCTACAGGAGATGACCAGACTGCGACATGCTACAGGAGATGACCAGACTGCGAATGCGACATGCTACAGGAGATGACCAGACTGCGAATGCGACATGCTACAGGAGATGACCAGACTGCGAATGCGACATACTACAGGAGATGACCAGACTGCGAATGAGACATGCTACAGGAGATGACCAGACTGCGAATGCAACATACTACAGGAGATGACCAGACTGCGAATGCGACATGCTACAGGAGATGACCAGACTGCGAATGCGACATGCTACAGGAGATGACCAGACTGCGAATGCGACATGCTACAGGAGATGACCAGACTGCGAATGCGACATGCTACAGGAGATGACCAGACTGCGAATGCGACATGCTACAGGAGATGACCAGACTGCGAATGCGACATGCTACAGGAGATGACCAGACTGCGAATGCGACATGCTACAGGAGATGACCAGACTGCGAATGCGACATGCTACAGGAGATGACCAGACTGCGAATGCGACATGCTACAGGAGAGATGACCAGACTGCGAATGCGACATGCTACAGGAGATGACCAGACTGCGAATGCGACATGCTACAGGAGATGACCAGACTGCGAATGCGACATACTACAGGAGAGTCTATAGATAGAAATACCTACCTGACCAGCCGGGCTCACCTCCTGCTCTTAGAGGTCCGGAGGCGGAGCTTTCCATGCTAGGGGCGGGGCTTGCGGTGCTAGGGGCGGGGCTTACATCGGTAAGGGCAGGAATTTTCTTATTCCAGGCGAGGAGATCTCAGTGCTCCGAGGCACATACAGAGTACATGGGGTGGGGCAGGGCAGGGTCCGAGCGTCAGTGGAACTCCCTGCCCCGCCCCTCCATGCTGACAGAGCCTCCCTCAGCCTAAGCCGAGCCCAACAGCCGGCTATCTGCTAGAGCCTCGGGCGGCTCTAGTCCTGCAAAGTGAACGGCGTTCCTGCTGTGAAAAAAGTGCAGGGGTGCCGTTCCCGCAGGACTCGAGCCCTGCTTACTAAGTGACAGTACTGTACTGGCGGCGGCCATGGCAGAAATTTACCTGCAGGCTGCGCCCCCCCCTTTAGCAAATTGTAGCGCCCAGGGCACGTGCCCCTTCCGCCCCTGCCTTGTACCGGCCCTGGGTGTGGCGGCCTGCTGTAGGTTATCTCTGACTTCCATGTACCGACCATGGCGTGTCCTTCTGACCATTCCTGTCTGCTAGTAGCCATGACCTTGACTTGTTCTCCTCACTATCCTGTGCTTAAACCTGCACTGTTGCTTCCGCTCTGTCCACCAGGGCCAGTCCGTGAGCATGAGCTGGAAGACCCCAGGGGCTGCGACCTGGAGTCAGCTGCAGCCAAATCCATCCTCACCACTAGAGGCTCTGGTGAATACCTGCTGGCTCTTAGACTCCGCGCCCTGGGGAATCTTGCGCTCTAGCTTCCTGCTTGGTCCATGTCGGTGTTCAGGTGGAGCTGCTTTCCTGAAACACCCAGAGCTCTATCCGCAGCAACCAGACAAAGGATCCACAACCTTAGTGATGCGCTACTAACCCCTGCGGTGTGCATCCGTCAATAAGAACGTGCGGTACTGGCGCTGGTTAGTGTGTTCCAAAAATGAAAATAAAACTAAGAATAAATGAAATACAATACAATATTTTAGTGAGCTGCAGTTTCGTGTAATATAGCCACCAATATGTGGCTATTCAGAATATAGGGAAGGTTGAAGGTGGAAACTGCGCTAAATGTTATTCAAAACACATGTGGGTTCCCCCCACTAGTGTGTACTATGCTGCGGTATCCCCAACAGCCTATAGTGCCAAATGTGCAGGTGCTAGCCTATGATATATTAATACCTTATTAAAAAATAGAAATAAAGGACAAAAAACAAAAAACAAAAAATACCCAAATGTGTCAGGTGCCTGTGTTTACTTTATGCCTTAGTGAGGCTATTTAAAGTGCTTAGTGCATGCGGGTATCATAAATTACTATCCTGTGCAGTTTGGGCTTATATCTATGCTAATTACAGGGTATGGTGCTTTTTCTAAAAATAACAAATTTATTCCATCAGTAGCCCATCTTCACTCCCCCGAAATTGATAGTATCACGGGGCATATAAAGCAGATATCTGTTACATATAGTATAATCAATATCCCATCAGTTTAGCCATATACAAAACAATTATTCAATAGTCGATATCATGCAATCTAAAGTGAACAAACACAAAAGAGCCAAGCTATGAGCTATAAAAACTGTATGAAGAGAGTCCGTGCCAACACCGCTTGTGCTTGATACAGATATATATAACTTGTGCAGATTTCTTGACCGTCACCACCTATAGAATGGATCACTTACCAGAATTTGGTAAGTGTAGGGCCTGTATTGCGTCATCAGGAAGCTTCCTGATGACGCAATAACGCTTGCGAAACGCGTAGAGGCTGCCGGGTAATCGTACGTTTGCACCACTTCCGGGAGAGGCACCCCAGATCAGGAAGGGAAGCCAGGACGCAAATTTGTTTTTTGTCCTTTATTTCTATTTTTTAATAAGGTATTAATATATCATAGGCTAGCACCTGCACATTTGGCACTATAGGCTGTTGGGGATACCGCAGCATAGTACACACTAGTGGGGGGGAACCCACATGTGTTTTGAATAACATTTAGCGCGGTGTGCATCCGTCACCTGGCCTCAGATGACTTTACACTAGGTATCACCACTGTGGTGAGCCGGTCTTGTTCCACGGGTCCCGCTGTGGTGGATTCAGAGCAAAACCCTTGGCTGTGCTGGTGGCTGCCAGCACTTCCTGGTAGGTCAAAGTCCCCTGGGAGGCGGAAGTAATGTCAGCACCGAAGGAGGAAACGGAGGGCACGGCACACGTTCACAGCATGCATGTTCCTTCTTATGTCTTACCACTTTGATGTTTAATAAAGCCAGTACTTTTATGCAACACTTAGAAGGCATTGCTTCTATTCTCACGTATCCACATACAGTTCTTTCTAGCTCTTCAACCAGCGGTAGCCACTGAGTCAAGCACCTAGGTCTACTTGGCTTTTCACAGGCCCCATCCATGTACTGATGGCCCATTTGCTAACTGTGGGCTGTTTTCTGCTTGTTTGTTTGCCTTTTGTTATTAGAAAAACATTCTGGCCTGCCACCATGCACATCACTCGCTTAGGCTCACTGTGCCTCCTGTGATATGCATGTCACATATCCCAGAAAGCATAGTTCTTCATGGACAAAGGAGGGGACAGGTCTAGCAGCGCACATTCTGGTGGCCCCTCTGGCTCTGCCTGGAACAGCTGGCAGCCTTTCGACTACGTCATGTAAGAAGATGGCACACGGGACTGAGTGGGTGGAGAAGAAAAGAGCATTCTGCAGGGCCATGCTGGATCTGCTGGGCAGGTGAGTACCTTAACTGTGCAGGACCCGCAACCAGGTAAGCAGTGGTTAAAAAAAAATGAGGGGGGGAAAGGGTTAATATCGGATGTCTATGGTTTTGGAAAGGGATTGCCAAAGTTTTTATATTGGTGTGATGGTCAGATGTCCACATACTTGTGGCCATGTAGTGTATTTCAATTAGCATTTGTAAACCTCATCAGAGCATCCTAAAATAATATTATATGACAAATTACCTTGTGTAAAAATTATAGTTTAATGTCTCTGTTTCTTGACAAAGTATAATATAGGTTCTACTTACTTATCAGTAATGCATCATGACTTTTTATCTATCGACTATACCTAATTTTAAAACAAAACGATTCCCAATGGAGAAAGCCTGCAAAGAAAATGCCTGCCAGGAAAATAAAATCCCATACATTATTGACCATTAATTAAAATATGTAAGGCAGGCTTGAATAATTCACAGCTGTTAGGGTAACTGAAAAGTACAACTTGGGTAGTGAAGAGTGTCTTTATTGCTCACATGAGGCACAAGGCATTATCTGGAGACCATTAAAGCTGCAAGCCTTTGTTTGGCATATATGAACTTTGTGCTTTTATATGTTTTTCTAATACTGTGTCCATAGCTGCACTCATCAAAAACCACAATGAACCCCTTACTGGTATTTCCATGGATACAGAGAGCTACTGTTACATGCATCATCTTTATGCCTGTCTATGCTGGACAACCTGCTCTTAAATAGGGTGGTAGGGAAAGGTAATGGGGTTGATTTACTAAAAGCAAATAGACTGTGCACTTTGTAAGTGCAGTTGTACTCTGTTAAGCTCTGGAGCAAATGCCTTTGCAAACACTGCACCTAATGTGTTCCTCAGAGCTAAGGATTGGCATAAGGTATCTTTCATATTAGTTCATGTGTATTCTGCCCTATAATATATTTTAATATTGCAGAACTGTTAGATGAAGAATAGTGGACTTCCCAACCATCTTTTGCTTCTCCCTTTTAGTCACCTGGCTAGCATACAGTCAGCCATAGATGGAGCGTTTTTCTTTCCTGTAACCATAGGTTGCAACAGACTGTGTGCATAGCGGAATGCCTCCCGCAGAGACATTGTGTTCTCCCGGCGGGGGGAGCGGGCAAGCTGTTCCCCTGGGAGAACAGGCAGGTTGTACCAAAGTTAATCAATTGATCTACTTGGGTACATTCAGCCTGCCCATATATGGTTCGAATCTCTGCCGGTCCCTGCTGAGGCACCATCTAAGATGGCTTTCGTTTCACACTAAGGAGATCAGAAGTCATAGGCACCAAAGATAGAATAAAACTTTGTCAGTTATCATTCTACAGTAAACTATTCCACCTATAAAAATGCCAAAACTATGCAGAGACAGTAACAATGAGGACCTGGCATTTCACTGGCAGATGGGGAGGAAGTTCAGAATTCTTTATTATACACAAAAATGTGTGTAGCACACCCCACGTAAGAAGAGCTGCAGATGGAAGGGATTCCCCACTCCTGCACAGCCAGGCACACCGAATACTCACAGGCAGAAAACAGTACATAGCTTTGTTTTTGTTTATTAGAGGGTCAGGGCCGGCTCTACCATGGGTCCCACTGGGTCCACTGGACTCAAACAGCACTTTGAGAGGGGCGGCAAACTGACACCCAAGATTTTTTTTCCAACAGTTATGTGTGTCATCCAGGGGAGGACTGGGCCAAGTAACAACTGCCCCCCCGGGCCGATCCGCTGCCCTGTTGCCCTCAACACACATACTCATAGTTTCCGGGCATGAGGGTGCTCGCACACAGTCTGGTGTGCCGCTGTTAAACACGCGAGCACACATGACGAGCTCAGGTGTGTGAATTTCCTTCTTGAACCCAGGCAGCACAATGTTTTGAGACAGCCCTGTAGAGGGTTATCAACTTGGATAGAGATGGGAAGTTATGAGATGTAGAGCTGCACAATTAATTGTCAAGAATCATTATGGCGATCTTGACTAAAGTGTTTCACAATTCTTTCTATGCAAAGAATTCTCTCTACTCTTCTGAACAGCCATCAAAAGAAAGAGAAAAACTGGGCAGTCTTCCAAAAATCTAAATATTCTTTATCAGTTAAACTGAAGTCTAAACATTGTAACAATTTGTCAATGGAAAAGACTTTGTGTGTAAGTGAAAAAAGTTTAACCACAAAAAAACACTAAACCTTTTTCTGACATTTGTTAAAAAAATTTTTTTAGTAGACACCCTAGAGAATAAAATGGTGGTTGTTGCAATATTTTATGTCACACTGTATTTGCACAGCGGTCTTTCAAATGCAGTTATTTTTGAAAAAATTACTTTAATGAATTTTTAAAAAAAAAAAACTAACCAGTAAAGTAAGCCCATAATTATTTTTTTTTTTTTGTATAATGTGAAAGATTTTACATCGTGAGAATCGTGATTCTCATTTTGGCCAGAATCGTGCAGCTCTAATGGGATGCCAACTTGACTTCAGCAACCTTCAGAGACAACTTCCTATATACAGTTTCCTTCTCACTTTCCTCCTGCAGGCTCTTGCTCAGCTTCTGCTGGTACACTCCTGGGAGAACTTGACAGTCTCCTTGTCAGTTCAGTAACAGACCATTACAGACAGGAACTCGCAGTCCCTTGACAATAGCGCACGTGGAGTGACACAGCATGTAACCTTTCCCTCCTGTTTCCTTTGTGGTCACTGATCCCAGCACCACCTCTCCAGGCCCTGCCAACCAACCAGGCTACAGTTGCCTCCTTTACCAGCCCTCCTGGCTGACTCTCACACCAGTCCACCTGTCTGACTCTCCTTAGATCTCTCAGGGGAAGGACTGAAGACTTAAGCCCATCGCTGTCTTCAAGGGAGACTGGCTACATGTGGAAGTCTCCCCCCTTTGTCCCCACCAGTGTTAATCTACTTACTCTGTCCTCTTCTTGCTCCGTGTCTCCAGGAAGGATTCCTTCCTTGAGTCTTTGGCAGGATCTCGCCAGCACCCTAGCCCCGGCCCAAGGCAGGTCACCCCCAAGACTAGGGGGCAGCCCTCAGGGCCACCTACAGCCTCCTCAACACTGCATCTCCATCTTTCACCTGACTGCCCCTGGTGGCATGACCCATGTCTATTTATGGGGAAGTCTCAGTCCCCTGCCGGCCCACTTCTGCGGATTGGCTGAGGCCCCACAAATCTACATGGCAGCCCCTCCTAACCCCCACCCTCTAGTTCTAGAAGATTCTCCAACCTTCTAGACCAGGGGTGTGTATCGGAGAGCTGCTAAGATGAGTCATCCAGCCCTGGCCTCTTATAACCCTGACCAAATTCTGTCACTCAGGTGTTTTTTCCTACTCTTACTTCTAGCACACACACTAGAGGGTGCTACATGTTTTAGTGACAGTCAATCATGTGATGTGTGAATGGCTAATCAATGCTCCTGGCAGCCCTGCCTACCTAGGCGGTGAACTATGTTGGCTATGAAAAAATCTGGCACTGGTGGAGAAGCTTGCCCTTGCCTCTGCCTTTTGCACATTCCTGTTCATTAATGATGAGGCCCATCATAGTGATGGTCCGAAAATAATTTGATGGCTTAGCTGTTAGTTCTGAGACTATGTGGATGTGTCAGAATGTTGCCAGTCAAGGTTCTGCCCTATCTGCATGTTTTTTAAGTTGCTAACAGTATGTCGGTACATCTAAGTGCCTACAAGGCATGAATGTGGCAGATTTTATTTTTTTTGTTTTTAGAGACAAAGTCTCTTTAAAGGAATTCAGTAGTCATACATGGATAAATTATGAACTTAGAATTCAATGGGAGGCATATCAGTATAATGCCATTTAAAGCCAGTTATTTGGAAGACTATATAAAACTGAAATGAATGGAGGTGTTTGATAGTTTTATAGAAGTGTAGATATCACTGAGATTTAGCTTTGTCAATGGAGTCTCAGTTGTCAAGCCTCAACATGACAGCTATTCTTTCGGTTGGGTGTGATTGTAATAAAAAATAACTAATTTCATATACTTGCTAATATGAATCACAGGGAGCCTGACAATGATCTCATGTACTAACGCTTCATTGAGGGCCTTACACACCTTACAGCGTATCATGCTGACATTTGCTAAGTTATTTCTCCTATATAAAGACGTTTTAACTATAAATGTCAAGATCACATTAGTCTTTCATTCTTGAAATGTTTTGGAAGAACAGCTCCTCACTCTATCGTTCCTGTTTTGTGTAATGATGTCAGTGCTCTCCAAAGCCCTTCTAACCCCAACACTTGTATACAAGATATAGCGTGAGTAGATATTAAAACAGAAAAAACATTTTATCACTTTCAAGTGATGCACCAAATTTAAGGTAAATCTGTCACACACCTGGGCAATTTCTAAATAAAAGTGCATATAAGTGGTTCAATGTCAAATTAACTTTTAAGTGTGTGTGTGTGTGTGTGTGTGTGTGTGTGTGTACACTGTATGGACTTGTGGGCCTGTGCCTTGGGCAGCAGGGTTAGAGTTGTGTTTGTTTTCGAATAGCGTAGGGAAGGATTCAAAACGTAAGGTATTATTGCTGTCTGTGTTTCTTTAGGGAGATATGAAAAGACAGTGCAGCGCTAATAAGTCTATATGTCAAAGGTCCACCAATGTGTGCTATCTTCAATGGTGCTACAATATGGTAAACATGCAGGTGACTTTGTGGGTAAACCTCCACCAATGGAAGAAATGGCTGCTCACCTCACAGAATGGACCCTTTAATTACAGAGGGTCATATGCACTTTCCCTCATAGGGTGTAATAGCGTGTCAGCGGTCAGCCGAAAAAGACAACAAATCCTGATGGGTAATTTCTTGATAAGCGATACCAATTTCAAAATACCAAGTGCAGGACAACCAAACTCCAGAGCCACATTAATCATGTAAATAAAAGAACATTATATAGTGCTCTCCGCAAGCAAAAACTTTTAATTTTCTTAAACTAGAATAAAACTTACAAGTCAGGCACTGTAACCCAGTGCCTGGTATTCCAGCGTATGCGCAAAAAGTCAGCGATGGCCGGGTTACAGTGCCTGACTTGTAAGTTGTATTCAGTTTTTTTTTTTAAGAAAATGAAAAGTTTTTGCTTGCGGAGAATTAGAATTATGCAGGTGCAGTCTCCCCCTGATCTCCCACCCTGCCCTTTTATTTTTGGAGACTTGGATTTGGTCCAATTGGTTTTCTCCAATTGTCCTAAAATGACCTACTTATGATTCAACCTTTATTATCCTCTGTAAACTTTACATGACTAAATCTGGTACAAATTAATTAATTTCATGGTTTTCTAAGGAAAAAAATATGTATTTTGTACCCACAAATGTATTTAATTTTGCAGACCGCTTTTTAATATGTGAGAACAAAATGTGTGAAGCGCTCAACACTATAATTTGTCTTGAGATTTTTAACACATTTTATGGAGTTGGAAGAGCAGATGTGACATACTAAACAGGTTCCATCATGTTGGAAGACAAATTGAAGTGTTTGCATTATAATTACTGTAGCAAAGATGTCATAAGATATGTTTAAAATAGGTGTCTGCGCATGGTGTTTGAAAAAGGTTATGTAAAAAGCTAACTTGATGCAAACCTAAGAGCATATAGTGGACAAAAACATAAAGGTTACATTAAGTTAAAACGACATGCCGAAGCAATCGTCAGATCCAGAGATATGGGTAGCTGAATGTATACAAATGATCACTTTTATTGTATAAATGGCCAGCACACACACACACGCGCACACACACGCATCTCCTATTGGTCAGTAAGGCTGGCCATCACATGAAAACACTGAGCTAGCATAGGAAAGAGGCAAGCGAAATAGACTTTCACAGGAATAGGTGTTTCATATTAAATTTGAATTTCCCAGGCTAGTCGTAGATTTACTTTACTTTAAAATGATTTTCTACATTATCTGTAAATGTATCCAATCTCACTACTTGGAAGTTGAACAATAAAGTGCTATTCCAGCAAGAGACAGTCTTTCGTAATTGTCCTCCACTCTAAATACATTCTTTTTTTTTTTTTTTTTTTTTTTTTTATTTAGGTTCCTCCTTACATTGCGAGTATGTAGTTTTAGCCTTGTATTTCAAGGATTATGGCCACTCAAAGATATGAATTTCACTGCTTCCTGAAAAAGTGGACAGCTACTAGGCAGCAGAAACAATTGCATTAAAGCAGTAGACCCAACTTCTTACAGCTAGCATTTTGTCCTGAGATTATCTTTATGCCTTTAGTACCTCTAATCAGGGCTGTCTTTAACGCAGGGCAAAAGGGGCAGCTCATTGTTGAGGGTCCCAAAGAAACTGCTCCTTGAGCCCCGCAAATTGTTTTCCAAGTGTAGCTGGGTAGCCAATCCTCTTCTTTTTTTTTTTTTCTCCCTGACTCATCTGCCTGCCCTCTCTGCTAGTTTACTGTGCATGTGCGCCTGCTGTTTTTCGCACCGCTGTCAGACCAGAGAGTACAGAGCGCAACCTGAGTGCGAAGAGATGAAGCTGCTGTCAGGATAAGCACCAACTGTGCTGCCTACCAGAGTTGCCACAGGCAATCCAGGGTGAGGGGACACCTGATCGGAGGGACTGCTGCTTTATCACTTGGTCTGGTGATAGAGCCTTGTGGTCGCTATTTGTTACCCACTCTATAGACTGAGCCATTAGCGACTACCTACTATGGGTGGAGGCAGGCTAGAAAATGTTTGCCCAGGGTCCAATTAATATTAAAGACAGCCTTGCCTCGAATGCCTGCAAAGCGCCACTGTAGCGGTTTTAACCCTTTTTCGGCCACTCGCTGGGGGTGAAACTGCCCCGCTTTCGGCCAAAAAGCGCATCTAAAACGACTGTAAAGCGGCGCTAAATATAGCACCGCTTTACCGCCAGCGCGCCCAGTGCCTCGGTGTGAAAGTAGCCTTAAGGCGTCAGCATTCCAAGACATTTTGGACATTTTCATGCTCCCAACTTTGTGGGAACAGTTTGGGGATGGCCCCCTTCTTCTTCCAACATGATTACACACCAGTGCGCAATGCAAGGTACATAAAGACATGGATGCGCGAGTTTGGGGTGGAGGAACTTGACTGGCCTGCACAGAGTCCCCTACCTCAACCTGATAGAACACATTTTGGGATGAATTATGGAGTGGAGACTGCGAGCCAGGCCTTTTCGTCCAACATCAATGCCTGACTTTACAAATGCGCTTCTGAACGAATGGTCAAACATTCCCATAGACACACTCCTAAACCTTGTGGACAGCCTTCCCAGAAGAGTTGAAGCTTCTGTGCATATAAAGCCAGGCGTCCCAATACGTTTGACATTATAGTGTAGTTTTGATGCATATTGTTTACAAATATTGTTTAGTTGAAATTATTCTTTATCCACATCAATCACTTAGTGCTGGTTCACACTGGTGTGATTTCTGATGCAACTAGAGTCACACAGAATCGCATGACAGGAGAAATCGCATCATTTTCAATGCCATTATGTGTGGTGTGATTGTGGAAAAGGTTCCTGTGCTACTTTGGTTAAATTTTAGTGCAATTTGGCTCCACAGCATATGCTAACCACATGCAAACTCGCCACTACATAATCGCACTGAAAATCTCATCAAAATTGTATTGCAATAGTGTGAACTCAGCCTTTTACATGAACATCGGATCAGATCGCACACTCTTGATTGTGGCACAAACACTTTAAAACTTAATTTTTTTGTGCTCTTTTTTGTGTCCATTGAACAGTGCAGTTCAAACACAGAATGTACAGAGCCAAAACCAGCATCTTTCTTTATTTCGCAAAAAATTGTGCCAAAAAATTTGATCACCTTGGGGTAACTTCTTTCCAAAAAGAGGTAATTTCAGGGTTTTTTGTACTGTCCTGGCATTTTTGTGTCATAAATCTAAGCAAATAAACATTTTTTTTCCATAAGCCCCGGTTCACATATATGATGTAAGCGAATCCTAAGCGTTTCCCATAGCGCATTGAAATTGCACAAAACAGGTCACAAAATGCAGTACGATTGCAAGAATCAGATTGCATGGGTACACACACACACACACACACACACACACACACACACACACACACACACACACACACACACATATATATATATATATATATATATATATATATATATATATATATATATATATATATATGGTGCGGCAAAAAAAGAAGGTGCTTGCACCTTTTGTGTGCGGTGCATTGTGACTTGAGCCCATACAAAATTAATAGGCTCGAATCGCATGTGATTTGAATAGAAACGCTGTGCAATTCCTATCCAAATCACGTGCAGTGTCCCACAACAAACAAGTGTGAACCGAGGCAAAAGCAATACAAAAAAAAAAAAAACAGGGGGTATACCTGGACTTTGCAAAAGTGTTTAACACAGTTCCTCACACACTCAAGGCTACAGGCTTGGTAAGATCAATTTGTAAATGGATAGAAAACTGGCTAAAAGACAGAATTCAGAGAGTAGTGGTTAATGACTTGAAATCTGAATGGTCTAAGGTTATCAGTGGTGTACCCCAAGGTTCAGTGCTGGGACCCTTACTTTTTAATAAATGTATAAATGATATTGGGTCTGGGATCAAAAGTAACATTTCTGCCTTTGCAGATGACACCAAGCTATGCAGTGGAATTACGTCCTTACAGGATGTCTCCAACTTACAAGCCGACATCAATGCTCTGTCTAATTGGGCAACAAAGTGGCAAATGAGGTTTAATGTTGATAAATGTAAAGTTATGCACTTGGGGGCTAAGAATATGCATACATCATACATGCTAGGGGGAGTACAACTGGGGGAATCAATGGTGGAGAAGGATCTGGGGGTTTTGGTAGATCCTAAGCGCAATAAAAGCATGCAATGCCAAGCTGCGGTTTCCAAAGCGAGCAAAGTCCTTCCTTGTATTAAGAGAGGTATGGACTCCAGAGAGAGAGATATAAATTTCCCCCTGTTCAAATCATTAGTAAAACCTCATCTGGAATATGCAGTTCAGTTTTGGGCACCAATTCTCAAAAAGGATATCGGGGAACTGGAGACAGTGCAGAGAAGGGCAACCAAACTGATAAGAGGCACGGAGGAGCTCAGCTATGAGGAAAGATTGGAGGAAGTCTATTTCTGACATTTGGTGTTTACAAGTTAAAATCCGTATTTTTTTTGCTAGGAAATTACTTGGAACCCCCAAACATTATGTATATGTGTGTGTGTGTGCATACATACATACATACATACATACATACATACATACATACATACATACATACATACATACATAAATATATATATATATATATATATATATATATATATATATATATATATATATATATAACATACACACACACACACACACACACACACACACACACACACACACACACACACACACACATATATATATATATATATATATATATATATATATATATATATATATATATATATATATATATATTTATATATTTTTTAGCAGAGAGGCTAGAGAATAAAATGGCGATTGTTGCAATATTTTATGTCACACTTTCATGAATTAAAAAAAAAACAAAAAAAAAACAGTAAAGTTAGCGCAATTTTTTTTTTTTTCTATAATGTAAAAGATGTTACGCCGAGTAAATGGATACCAAACATGTCACGCTTTATAATTGCACGCACTCGTGGAATGATGACAAACTACGGTACCTAAAAAATCTCCATAGGTGACACTTTAAAAATTGTTTTACGGTTACCAGGTTACAGAGGAGGTCTATTGCTAGAATTTTATTGCTCTCGCTCTGACGATCGCGGCGATACCTCACGTGTAATTTAAACAACGTTTACATATGCGAACGTGACTTCCGTATGTATTTTCTTTGCTGCGCAAGCTCGCAGGGACAGGGGCGCTTTAAAAAAAAAAAAAATGTCTTATTTTTTTTTTTTTTTTGTACAATAAAATAAATTTGATAACTTTATTGCTGTCACAAGGAATGTAAACATCCCTTGTGACAGTAATAGGTGGTGACAGGTACTCTTTATGGAGGGATCGGGGGTCTAAAAGACACCAAAACCCTCCTTTTGCACTTCAAAGTATTCAGATCACCGAAAACGGCAAATCTGAATATTGTATATTTTTTTTATTTTTTTAAATCCAGTACCATTGGCAGCCAAGTAAACCGGAAGTGTCGTTGTGATGTCACTTCCGTGTTTACATTCAGGAGACTGTAACGAAGCCGTTTCCGGCTTCGTTCCAGTCTGTCTCTAGGTGCCGGAAGTGGTGCATCCGGTGGGACGGGAGGCCTGGTTAGAGGGGCGGGAGGGGAGGATGTCCCCTCCCGCTCCTCCACTATAACAGCCGAGCAGCTTTTAGCCACATCGGTTGTTATACCTGGAAAGCCGATCGCCCGCTCTAAAAAACGGTACCGGGATGATACCTGCAGCTGTGGGCATCATCCCGGTATAACCTCCGAAACCCGAGGCCGCACATTTGCGTACGCTTGGCGGGAAGGGGTTAAGGGGGGGATATGATCAACATGTACAAATACATAAGTAGTCCATATCGTGAAATCGGCGTTTGATTTTTTCACTTTAAGATCATCACAGGGGACAAGGGGCACTCTTTACGTCCTAGAGGAAAAAAGATTTAATCTCCAAATACGGAAAGGTTTCTTCACAGTGAAAGCTGTGAAAATGTGGAATAGACTCCCTCCAGAGGTAGTTCTGGCTAGCTCAGTCGATTGCTTTAAAAAAGCCTGGCTTCTTTCCTAAATGTACACAATATAACTGGGTACATACATTTATAGGTAAAGTTGATCCAGGGAAAATCCAGTTGCCTCTTGGGGTGGTCAGGAAGGATTTTTTTTCCCCTGCTGTAGAAAATTGGATCGTGCTTTTCTGTTTTTTTTTTTTTTTTACCTTCCTCTGGATCAACTGTGGGTATAGGTTTGTGTATATGGGATTGTTTTTTTTTTTTATTTTTTATTTTTTTTATTTTGGTTGGACTCGTGTCTTTTTTCAACCTGACTAACTATGTAACTATGTTATTAAATACCAACTAAAGACCACTTTGTCTTTAACCACTTCAGCCCTGGACCAATTGGCAGCCAAAGGACCAGGCCCCTTTTTTGCGATTCGGCACTGCGTCGCTTTAACTGACAATTGCGCGGTCGTGCGACGTGGCTCCAAAACAAAATTGGCGTCCTTTTTTTCCCACAAATAGCGCTTTCTTTTGGTGGTATTTGATCGCCCCTGCGGTTTTTATTTTTTGCGCTATAAACAAAAATAGAGCTACAATTTTGAAAACAATGCAATATTTTTTGCTATAATAAATATCCCCAAAAAATATATAAAAAATAATTTTTTTTCCTCAGTTTAGGCCGATACGTATTCTTCTACATATTTTTGGTAAAAAAAAAATCGCAATTAGCGACTATTGATTGGTTTGCGCAAAAGTTATAGCATTTACAAAATAGGGGATCGTTTTATAGCATTTTTTTTTTTTTTTTTTTTTTTTTTTACTAGTAATGGCGGCGATCAGCGATTTTTATTGTGACTGCGACATTATGGCGGACACATCGGACATTTTTGACACATTTTTGGGACCATTGTCATTTATACAGTAATCAATGCTATTTAAATGCATTGGTTCCTGTATAAATGACAGTTGTAGTGAAGGGGTTAACCACTAGGGGGAGGGGAGGGGTTATGGTGTGTGTGTGTGTGTGTGTGTGTGTGTGTGTGTGTGTGTGTGTGTGTGTGTGTGGGTGTGTGTGTGTGTGTGTGTGTGTGTGTGTGTGTTTTTTTTTTTTTTTTTTTTACATTAGGGAGCGGGGCTGACTTCTGACGTCATTGATCGGCTTTCCCGATGACAGGGAACAGCCGATCAATGACAGGCAGAGTAGGAAGTGCGGGGAGAGGTTTGTTTACACATACCTCTCCCCGTTCTTCAGCTCCGTAACCCGATTGCGGGACACCAGCGGCGATCGGGTCCGCTGGTCCCGCGGCCGGGGTTGGGAGCGCGC
>CM053038.1:113028861-113045600 GCA_028564925.1 Lithobates sylvaticus
ACTCAGATTACCGCTATGTGTGGGAACAGTAAAGTGCAACCATTGTGTAGCACTGCAAAGCTGGAGTATGGTCGGCCATACACGAATCAAATCTCGGCCAGTTCAGCCAAGATTCGAACCGTTAATGTGCAGGCTGAATGTACCAAGTTGATTGATTATTCAACTTTGGTACCATCGGCATGCCGGATTCTCTTGTTATCGAAAGCGGCAGCTATAGCTTTTAGCGATAATCACTGTCTTGCCCCTGCCCCTCCCCCCGCTGGGAGAAGACAATAGCCTGGCAGGAATGATTCCCGCATCAACACTGTCTGTGTTGATGGAGAATCAAGCTAATTTTTTTGCTGTGGTTGCAGGAAGGAAATTTGCTCCATGTATGGCCGGCCTAAATGTAATGCCCCGTACACACGATCGGACAACAAAACCGTGGATTTTTCTTCGAAGGATGTTAGCTCCAACTTGTCTTGCACACACACGGTCACACAAATGTTGGCCAACAATTATAAACGTGGGAACGTGGTGACGTACAAGACGTACAACGAGCTTAGAAAAAGGAAGTTCAATAGCCAGTGCGGCTCCTTCTGCTTGATTTCGAGCATTCGTGATCTTTTGTGCGTCGGACTTGTGTACACACGATCGGAAATTCCGACAACAACGTTTTGTTGGCGGAAAATTTGAGAACCTGCTAGCCAACATTTGTTGGCGGAAAGTCCGACAACAAATGTTCGATGTAGCATACACACGGTCGGACTTTCAGCCAACAAGCTCACATCCAACATTCGTGTGTACGGGGGCAACTGTGGCTTACCCCTAGGCAAACTATGCACAGAAACAATGTTAAATGCAGATTACTATGCTTAGTGACATCAAGCTAATTCCATTTACATGTCTAGAAAACATTAAAAAGACTATATATTCCCACATGTAAAAGGTGTCTGGCTAAGGGCTTGTGTCAAATGGCTTTTGCTCGCTTCCAACAGGTTTTGCATTTCCATACAAATTTATGGAAATACGAAACCCGCTTGAAGCAGGTCAAATGCAAATAAGGAAGTCAATTGCAGGTCAAATGCACAGGTCAGTAAGTTCTGTATGATCTCCGGAGTATCTCAAACTGATGTCACCCTCACACTTTCTAAATACCAGGCCCTATCTCCCTTCTCACATCTACTCAGCTTCTCCTTTTGCTGAATAGCATATGTAAGGCTGATGCCACATGAGCAAGTCTGCTACTGGCAACACATCGCCAGCAGCAGAGTCATCTGGGAGAGGCTTCCACTTACCTCTATGGAATCACTCCCTCGCTGGCCCAGAACACTGACAATTCTCTGCGGGTGCAAAAGAACAACATAAGCAGGTCTAGCTAGTGAGCGAGCGACTCCATTTAAACAGATAAGTGGTTTGTTAGGGATCTTGTTGCTGACAAAGAATGGGCAACTACAAAAAAAGGACGGTTCTTTAGTCAAACACATTACAGTAATACATTAAACCTGTTAATTTAAAAATGCAGAAGTGTTTATCATACAGTGTTTTTTTTTTTTTATCTTTTTCTATCTGTCCTGTTTGTGTATGGTGAAAACAACTATATCACATATCAATCAAATTACCTGCAAACTTATACCTAAAACTTCCTTGGCTGGTAATCCTCCTGAGAATTTCATCCTCATTGATCTTGCTATCCCACTGATCTTACTACTGATATCATTTCAAGATTACTGAATTTGCATGTTGGAATGCTGCTAGGTACACAGAGAAAATGACCCAGCCAACCATACTGTCTAGATTGTGTTCAACCAAAGTTTTTTGGACAGTATAGAAGCCATCCTGGATACCCAGCAAGCAAAAGTCAACCATAGACATTTCTGCATGCACAATTTTGATGTGTTCCGGTGCATTTCTGATGTGTTACAGTGTTTTTCCCCTCTTTTTTTTCTTCATCTCAATTCAGGACATGTGCGTTCTGGAGAATGTTTTGTTTGTTTTTGCATTTAGGTATGTTTTTGGTGCGTTTTGCCTTGTTCCAGATGCATTCCATACAAAAAGAATGCGGCATGTTCTACTTTTGTTGACTACACTGGAACACATTGCACTGGGCAGGACCATTGGAATGCATGGAAAAAAACAAATGCATTTCCTTCCTAGCACACTTCATAAAAAAACTTCCCCAATTCATACATGCATTTCTTCCCTTCCCTTCCAGCTCTTACTAGACATGTAAATGTTCATAAAAAGCGAAATTTGTGATTGATTTACTAAAGATGTAGAGCATGTTCACTTTGTAAAGACATTTTTTGCTAAAGCTGGCCATACAACTATAGATTATCTGCAGATTTCTATGTTTAGATGGAAAAAGTGCAACAGATTTCTCTATGTTCGCTAAACTGTGTGGATGGAGGAATCTCCCACTTTTTCCATCTAACCATAGAAAATCTGCAGATAATCAATAGGTGTATGGCCTGCTTAAGCTTAGTGAATGACATGAAGCTGAAAATTCACTTTGCAAAGAATTCCCAATCACGTGCAAGTTAAATGAACCCCCCTGGCGGTAATCCCGAGTCTGGCTCGGGGCGGGAACTTCAGTACCAAAAGCGGTAACCCCGAGCCAGACTCGGGCTTGCATTGCAGGATACAGGGGGAAGTTACTTACCTTGTCCCCTGGATCCTGCGATGTCTCCCCGCTGTGTGTGCGAGCTGTCTGCTCGCTTGATTCACACAGTGCCCGAGTGCCGCTGATCTCCGTTCCCTGCGACGTTACGACGCACGGGAGCGGAGATCGGCGCCAAATTCAAAAAAGTTAAAAAACACAACACATACAGTACTGTATACAAAAAATACACATCCCCTTTGTCCCTAGTGGTCTGTCCAGTGCCCTGCATGTCATTTTATATAATAAATAGATTTTTTTCTGCCTGTAAACTGGAGATTGTCCATAGCAACCAAAAAGTGTCCCTTTATGTCAAAAGTGGTTTTAGACCAGCTAGAAAACAGCGATAATAAATTAGAATCACAATTTATCATCAAACACTAAACTTAATGATAGCGACTATTCTGCAACTGAGCACATTTCAGTGTTTTTGATTTGATTACATTATTGAATAATTTTTATATATATTTTTATTATATTATAATTTATGATTTTGTGTTTCAAACTTTATCATACCCGGGATGTCTACTAGACTCTGGTTCGGACAGATTTAAGTGAGTTATTCATAAGAATTGCATGCCTACAATATAAAAACGCCAAATTTCCATGCAAAATATTTGTACCGCTTTCAGCACAAAATTCCAGACATAATCATACCGCCAGGGAGGTTAAGAAGAAACAGTATTTTTGCTTGCTTGGGATTGGGTGAATTAAGTCAGCACAGATTCACCTTATTCCCCAAGCTAAGTAAAATTTCAATAACCCCTTTTTTCTTAAATTTTCTTTGCAAAGTGAATTTTTACATTGCTCCCCCTCTGTCTTTAAACCAAGTGAAAATTTTCTTTTTGCAAAGTGAAAATTTATTTTGCAGTGAACATACTCTTCTCCTTTGGTTATTTAGTCATATTAGATATTTTTATACATCTAGTCTGCTAATAAAGAAAATACATAAACTGACCAACAGACCATTTACTTTTATGTATTCTTTGGACATCCATTTACAATCAGATAGCAGTGAAATGATCAGAATTAGTTATATTTTACATTTATAGACCCAATTATTCTACTGTACAAAAGGCAGAAAACATTTATCTTTAATAGGTAAGGACACAAATAAACTTACTTAGCTCTTTATTCATCTGTATTCAAACACTATATTTGTCCATCTATAACATTCCAGTAAGTTAGAACCCTGAACTGGGAAAATAAACCCAAAACAAAAAACCTATAGGGGGTAAGCAGTACCATTACCGATGATGGACGAGGCGTAACATTGCTGACTGCTTTCACTTTATTTCATTCTTCTTTACAAACTGATAAACAAAGCCCATCATTAGGAAGGAACCAATTGTGGTGCAATTAATATGAAAACCCACAGGCTAATTGTAGAATTGGGCTGTGTTCGTTTTCAGTTCTTATCTTAATTGATCATTTGTTTGTATTAGTGTCCTCCCCATGTCTTAAGATGTAGGAATTTTTCCTGTCCTTTATGTGTTTATTTTACATTAAGATCTAACCTGCCTGCGGCAGAGGTTAACGATTTCACAACACAAAATGCCACATACCTAGTGTGTGTTATTTTGGCAGTTTCTATAAAAATAGTTCCATGTGCCTAAAGCTAACTATAGACTCTGGACAGAGGTCAGATTAAAAAAACTGATTGGGGAAAGTTTTTTTTGCTTAATTCTAGTAACAGATTACTCATTTTGTGGTGTGTGTAATAATGCGAACTTCCATGTTATACAAAAAAGACCTCATTTCACGTCTTTCCTATAAACTAGTCTCTCGCTACTGTCATTTCCTGTTCCAATTTACCTCTGACTCTGATCGCAGCGCACTATTACATTTTACAGTCTCTGGTGACAGATTTCTTTTTGGCCCCAGTCTGTTGGCTGGAAAAATTATTAGTATTATTATAATATTATTATATAGGATTTATATAACGCCAACAGTTTGCACAGCACTTTACAGTCTGCATTTTTTTTACTTAAAGTGGCTGTAACCGTAAAAAAAAAGGTCTCCTGTTCCCTTATAGCAAATTAAACAGCAACGATAAAAAAAAAAAAAACCTAGCTAATCTTGCCTGTTCCTGTGTCCCCTCTGTGTGCTGACCACGATAATCATGGCTGCTGATTCATGATTACCGTGGTCAGATCACATGCCTTAGTCATCCCGCTGCTCTCCTCTCTCCCTCTCCCCCTCCCTCCCTGCCTATCAGCTCCTGTGTGTTTCTCTTTCCCTCCCTCTCCTGACACTATTAGTAGCTGGCAGTAAAAGTAAAGAACAATTACAGCCAGCTCCTCTGTGCTTTTATTTTTTATCTACACTGTGTAAATGTTTTTTTTAAACAATGCCTGTAAAATCTCTTATGGCTGGTCATGTGACCTCCAGCCACTCTCCTCCCCATCTAATGGCTGTGGCAGGAGAGGCTTAGCTGTCCGGTGACCTCCCCAGCTGGCGTCAGAGGGGATCTCGGCCCCTCCCGCTGTAGCCCATAGATCGGAGGAATAGAGCAGCTGGAGGTCGTGTGCCCATCCATAAAAGATTGAAGATAAAGCTGGTCATACACCTATAGATTATCTGCAGATTTTCTATGGTTAGATGGAAAAAGTGCAACAGATTTCTCCATGTTCACCAAACTGTGTGGATGGAGGAATCTCCCACTTTTTTCATCTAACCATAGAAAATCTGCAGATAATCTATAGGTGTATGACCAGCTTAAGATATTTACATGCATCATTAAAAAATTTTTTTTACACAGTATAGGAAAATTTTATAGAACAGAGGGGCTGGCTGTAATTGTTCTTTACCTTTATAAGCACTTTAACCACTTACTGACCGAGCCTTTTTCTGACATTTGTTGTTTACAGGTAAAAATCTGTATTTTTTGCTAGAAAATTACTTAGAGCCCCCAAACATTATATATATATATATATATATATATATATTAGCAGAGATCCTAGAGAATAAAATGGCGGTCATTGCAATATTTTATGTCACACAGTATTTGCACGGCAGTCTTTCAAACACAATTGTTTTGGAAAGAAATACACTTTACAGTCACTCCAGTCCTCCAAAGGGAATAGAGCCAAGTGGCTCAACTTCCTGCCTAGCTATCAGCTGCATCGGATCAGTTTCGGGCTTTCCAACGACTCTGGTAAGCTTGGAAATTACCAGTAAGTGGCAGGAGGGGGGCACCTCTGCCACCGCCTATAAAAGTGATCTTGCAACAAATCTGCCGCTGGGATCCCTTTTATCAGAAAGCCAGCTGCCTAACAAAAAAAAAAGATACTGGGGGGTTATGGCAGCTAGCTGCTGCCATAACCCCGGTATTTAATGCCACCTATATTTACAGTTAGGCGTTCGGCAAGTGGTTTTAACCTGCAAAGACAATCCACACAAAAGTGATATTTTATTTGTAGGTGGAATCTAGTGGGCTGAATTAGACCTTGATGCATTGCATAGTCTTGGATAGCCCAACAGGGAGATCTTACTGCCATCATTTTTTACTTTGTTTCTGACCACTAAGGAGTTTTTGGGTATTTAGGCAATGGTTACAGCAAATATACAAGTCCAGGAACTCAAGCACAGATATCTCACCAATAGAGTCTCTGAGAGATATAATAAATACTAGATAAGGCGATTTAACTCTCCAAAGTCTACCAAAAATTTACAATTTATTTTTGGGAAGCTTTATTCCTTTAATGTGACCATACGCAACCTTATATTTGCGAGTACTGTGACAAGTATTGCTTGCAGTGATCTGGTGGGGACTGGATGGAGTTGGGGATAGGAAGAATTGAATGAAAGCTGTTAGCCATTTGTTGGTACTATTACATTAGTAATTTCAGTCAATACTCAGGTACACTTTATGGCAAAAATCCACAACATTTGTTGAGGATTTGTTGTGAGCTATGGTCAACAAAACCAAGGGGCGGTGAGTTACGCTAATGATGAAAATACTGCACAAAAGAAACCCATATTGTTAAAATTTTTGTAAAATTCAATTTAGCCACTGCTTCTTAGCATTATATTTGCAAAAAATGCATAATATGGAGCATTCAGGGTGACTACTAAGAGTAAAAGCATCCTGTGGGAGGCTGGTTTTTGAAATATCAGTTACCTGAGAACCACAGGTGATTTAAAATAGAACTAAAGGCAAAACTTATTTTAATTTTGGATATAGTATATATATGTATCAGAACAATTTCTCTTACTGTCCCATGGCCGCAACAAGAAGTCAGAGGAAATCTCTCCAAAGTGAAGGGAATTCCTGGTAGCCTTCAGGGTCACCAGAGCTAGGTTCCCTATTGGAGGATTTCCCTTCTATTCCTGTGCTAATGACCACCCAAAATGTGGGTTTTCTTTCACTTTCACTTTTGATGAAACAGTCACCAGGACAAATAGAGTGAATATACCTAACAGGCACACAGACAACAATAAAATAATGACAGGTGTTCTTGTCCCTTCCCAATCTACTTAAACTTAAAAAAATACATGGGTCGAATTGAACTAATTTTCTTTCAAAAATCGTAACTAAGAATTTTCATTCGAATTTCGCATTAGTGGGCTGCAGCAATGGCCCATTTTCGTGCGGCCATCATATTTGAGTGATCGGGCATGTTGGAAATGTTTGGAAAAATTAACGAATTTCCAACTAAATCAATAGTGGCACCATCAGATCACAAATTGCACAAAATCTTGGATTTTCGAAAGAAAATTCACTTAGAATTCAAGCCATGTATTACTAAAGCCAAATTCGTGTTTTTAGTTTTTAAGCAGGAAAGGGTTCAAACCCCTGTCACCTTTATTTTTTTACTGATATGTCCTCTTGGAGAGATTTCTATTTACTTTGTGTCCCAGAGACACATCAGGAATCGAGAGAAGATTCCAAAGTAGAGACAGTCTTGCACAGGAGGATTTTCCCTTGCTTCCTGTTCAGTGACAACCATAACATTTTTGATTTCCTATCACTTTCTGTTCCTGGTGACAATGGACACCTGGATAAAAAAAAGAGAGTGAATTTCCCCATAGACTCATACAATTTGGTAAATTACAACCAAATAAAACCGTTTTTCATTTAGAATCGTTTTAAACACTTGAAAAAATGATTTTCACCAGTATCTTTATTTGATGCTTTTACTGTAATGTAATATTTAGTTTTCCATTTCTTGCATGCATCCTATTTCCTTTCAGCATTAAAAATGACATAAAGCAAGAAGAAGTAAAGCGTCTTATGGAGGGAAGGGTAATGTCCTGGCTTCCTGGAATACAGACAGTTTCTTTTTTCATCATGAGTCAAGTTTGAACAGCAGAATTGAAGCAGTTTTTTTTTAAATCCCTTTAGAGCAAATACAGCTGCAGCCCTGTTCAATTGAAGTCATTTGTGAATGGTGTTAGCAGTGAAATGATCCACCGCTTTGAATCATTCTCGGCATGGGGTAACCATTACAACAGTGCCGACCAGTTGTTGGCCAAAGTGTCCAGATGCCTTCTCTAAAGGACTAATGATTGGCTGAACAGTGGAGACAATATACAGGACTGAACAAGTGAAGGAAGGTTTCTAAGAGGGCTTTATCACCATTGACATATGATTGCTCTGCATACCTCCCTCTGGCAGGGCTGAAAGTCCCCCTATATTGGCTGAAAGGCTCAAAACAAAGGAATATATTACATTATTACTATTATTATTATTTAGGATTTTATATAGCCCCAACAGTTTGCACAGCATTTAACATATTGTTAAAATGCATGACTTTATTGCCATTGGTCAAGTTACCCCTAAGCAACCATTAACTGCACAAAAAAAACCCATGTCTAGTCCCATTTTTTTGCACAATATGTACTATTAAAAACAGCATTGTGATTTTCTGTGATAATAGACTTTGTAGCACACAGTATTTACACTATGTTGTGAATGATGTCCATAAATACTGGCATCGAACAGTAAAGTGTCTCTGGAAGTTGTATAGAAATGTTTATAGCCTGGAAACACAGGTGATTGATTCAAGGCGTTTAAAAGTACGCTCTTGGCAAGCTAAACGTAATGTGCTTGTTTAATCTAGACATTTAGCAACATAACTTTCAAATTAGATAAGATGTTCTTGGCCTTTAAAGACTGCCAAAATTCCCATACAGGATGCTGCTCGAATCTACAACTTTCTCTTATCTTTTGGCTGTCGATATATATCGCCAAATTATTACCATACATTGTTGTTCCACACACCTTATTTTTAATTCATAACTTCATTTTTCATACATTTCTTTACAGATTTGCATTCTTCAAAAGAATTATCTCCTTTCTAAAGTTCAATGTTGTTGACCACACACACGGATGTGTTTTAAAGGTTGATTGTTTTAGTTAAATATGCTTGATTCTGGGCCGTGTATGAGGTCAGAGCAATTGATCTGTCTGTGGAAATTTCGACTGGATTGTCTTAATGGTGTATTTAACTGGGGTCACTGGGTTAAATGACCAACTTTGCATTTATTAACGTTGCAATGAGATCTCCCATCTCATTAGTTCTACTTTCTGTCTCCATAACAAAAATAGGAATAGAAAATACAATGATAATGACTGTTAAACCTCCTCATCACTGTGGGTGGAAATAGAGGTCTTCCTGAAATTATGGATTATTCAAACTGCTGGCTTAAAATCAAACACGTAATACTAACTTTGGATGGAATTACCATGAAGGAAACCTCCTTTGCCACTAACAACCTCTTTTAGAATTTACTATTTTCCTATAAACTGATCTTTTCCCTTCCTTAATAGACCACTGAACTTGGTGTATTTAGACTCTGCAGGAGTTACCAGTTCTCATTTCTATGACAGGTTCCTTTTAAAGTTGAACTCCAGGCAAACACAAAAATACACAGATAAAGTATATATATGGGAGCTGTTTTACCTGCTAAAGTATTTGTTTTTCTGTTCATCCAGTTTTGAGATTTTACACACCCTTACCAGCACAGCACAGGGCAAAAAGACCTGACTTTTCTCTATTGCAGTTAAGTAGTACTAACAGGTCTGGCTCCTCCCCAAGCCTGTGACTGGATAGTGGAAGGAGACACAGAAGACTGATTACTTTTTTGCTACTCTCCTCTTATTGGCATGTTCCTTGTTAAAAAATAAATAAAAATAAAATTTGATCTGAGCTCTACTGTATAGTGTGGTGGTCACCAACCCTGTCCTCAGGGCCCACTAACAGGCCAAGTTTTATGTATTACCTTGGGGAGATGCAGACCAGAATACTGCAATCACTGAGCAGGAAATGATATCACCTGTGATGTATTTCAGTTATCTTGCAAATCTGGCCTGTTAGTGGGCCATGAGGACAGGGTTGATGACCACTGGTATAGTGGACTACTGCAGGAGGTTGATACCAAATCTTGGGTAATAACACTGCTTGCATTAAAAATATATTTTATGATGTGTTCATGAATACAAAGCTGCATTATTTGTGTCTGGTATATCTGCTCGGAGTTCACTGCTCAATTTCTGCTTAAAGCTGGCCATTAAAAACTGTCCACAAATGTTAGTTATCAGAACTTTCGTACTATTTTCTAAGGGTTAGTGGAGTAAAATTGATGTTTGTTTTGACCATAGTGATGAGAAATTTTCAGCTGGATGAAAATCTGTTCTCAAATAAATTAATTTCTAACTCTGAATGTGGTTTTCATTCCTGGAAAACTCGTACATATTGTACTGGAACTCATTTAATACATCTGAGACGCCATTCAAATAGCAGTTCTGGACAAATTGTAGGGCCTTTCGAACAAAATTAGTTGACTCAATGATGGCACAAAATAATGTTATGTTGAGTGATTTTTCTATGAACGTTCAAATGAAAATCCAGCTGTGTATGGTTAGTTACCTGTCTTTCAGTGTCTGTAGATCACTTGCAGAGTAGCAGGGGATTCAGATTGTAGGTCCACTAAACCTATAAACAGTCAACAATAAATAGCATTGCTACCCTTGCTCATGTGATTACTTTGCTGCCCATCTTCAGGGCGATTAATGCGGCGTGGATACATTTACCACCAACTAAGCTAAGTTGTTACAGTGTAAGAATTTTTCTCATGCAAAAGGGGAAAATCATATATAAAAATCCTGTGCAAGTGACTCGAGAATCTGTTTCAGTTGCAGGTTGCCCCCTACAATACCTGAGGTTTGAATCCAATGTCAAACATGGTTACACCACAGCTAAAATAAGGTACTGTGTGGCCAGAAAGGTAAATAACAAACCTTTGCAGGCTTATTTTTTTTAAAAGCGGAAAGAGCAATAATGATGCTCCAAGGGCAATTATCCCAAGTGTCCAATCATAAATCAACTCTTGGGGGTCTGACTACAGCAAGCTAATATATAATTGGCTGTTATCGTCACCGCTTATCCCCTTCCTGTGCCTGTATTCATTTATAGATTGCGGTGGTCATGCTTGACCTCTGCCTTAAGACAGTTACTGTTTCTAAACACTGGTTCCCAGAAACCTTCCTTCGTTTTATAGTGAAATCTTCTTCTCAAGAGTCGTAATGTGCAAGTGTTTTCTTAGAGCCGACAGGATGAATAATTCTGAGAATCTTAATCATAACTGTTTATTCTACACTGTGTGTTTGGAAAAATGTATTTCAAATGTTTTTTCACCTCATCATTCATTTTACTGTTTCTTTCACTCTCTCCAACATCAGACTCACCTTTCCTGGAACACTAAGATAGATTAATTTCGACTAATAAATAATTTGATTTAATGTTCTTTGTTGCGGTTTCTAGACAGCGAAACTTACATTATTTAGGAAAATTTAGTGCATACTCATCCTGTCCCCATAGAAAAACAGCATTCTCATAGATGCCAACTTTTCTGGATTTGCCAGGACAGTCCCACATCTAGGTGCTCTGTGTTGATGATGCTGTATTACAGGCAATATCCTGGGATCACAGCATCACTCTAAAGCCCCATACACACGGTCGGAAAATCCGACCACCAAATCCATCGGATTTGGTCCGACGGATTTAGTCCGACACTGGTGTTGCATACACACGGTCGGACAAAGTTGTCAGAAAATCCGATCATTCTGAACGTGGTGACATTTGTTGCCTACGACGGGACTACGTAGAGGCTAGTAGCCAATAGCTTTGGTCTTGTAATGTGATCTGAGCATGCGTGGCACTTTGTCCGTCGGAATTCGCTACACACGATCGGAATTGGTATGATCGGACTTTGTTGTCGGAAAATTTATAGAGCAGGAGATAGAACTTTGTCCGTCGGACAATCCGATGGAAACTGTCCGATGGAAACTGTCCGATGGTGCCTACACACGGTCGGAATTTCCAACAACATTGTCCGATAGGACAGAATCCATCGGAAAATCCGACCGTGTGTATGGGGCTTTAGCATGCGCTATAACTTAGAAATGGTATTACCGGTGAGGAGATCAGGGATACAAGTGGGTGGTTACTACATAATTCGGGGTGGACTGCTCAAAAAGTGGGCTTGGTCATTTAAGGGCTGCCTATAAAGTGTGCATTATCTGGACAGGACCGCCTGGAAGGTGGAAATGTTACTTGTGTGCCATGGGTGACCCTGGCATTTTTGCCCCCTGGCTTTAAAAATCACTGAAATTCAGCTGCCACTTTGCCTATAAGAAGAAAAAGCTCCCCTGCTAGTCTGAACACTGCAGAGTTTGGATAATTAGTGTGGGGGCAGAAATGGTGGGGCAGCTAGCTGGTGCAGGCAATACGGAAGTGATGCCTTAGTAGACAGTTGACTTGAGTCTTAGTGACTCTTTCACTGAATTATTAGTGTAACACAGGCCCCTGATAGATGGACATATCTATACAACTTTTCCTTGGCATATTTGTTCTCACCATGAAAGGATATTAAAAAGTTCATTTGTTGCAGAGATATAATGGAAAATCAGTTGCTGATCAATTATTAACTGAACAGTTAGCAGTTGTACAACCTCCCTATTGCTTGTTCATTCATCACTACCATGAGGAATACTGACACTAGCTCCATTTCTTGCAAATATTGAGGTGTGTATTGGTGGCCATACCAAAGATAGTCATCAAGCCATTCATACTTGCTTTTACTATTTTAGCATTTAGGTCCATATTGTCAAAATCTAAATAAAGCAACTTCAAATATTGTTCTTGCTCCAGTTGAGGTTCTCCCCATAGCTCTGCATACATTTTAATGCAAGACACACTGTAACTACCTTTCTTGACAGCAAAACTCTGATCTCTCACTCAGACTTTTCCCCTTGGGAAAAAACTAGAGAAGTAGGTTCCAGAGGGTGATGTCACTGTCTTATGGAGTTCATCCCTGTTATTGGACCTCCATATTACACAGAGAAACCGGAGCTATATGGTCATGTGACTACTAAAAAATGGATTTACATCACAGTTTCTTATAAAATGTATGCAGGGCCATAGTGGAAAAGGCAAGGGGGCATTTATTGTTTGTTTGTTTATTATCTAGCCTTTCCTTCCTTTTTAAATTAACTTGCAGACTTAAGTATGCTCAGGATTATAAAAAAAAAAAAAATTGGATAAGCAGTGGTGATGACTTGCGGGCCAACAGTATATGTAATAAAAGTTTGCAAAGCAACAATATCATGATTTGTACGATTGTATAACTGAGGGCTAGTGAGTAGATATTTCTGCATCCAATTTATTTTGTTACTTGAGAGTAATTAGGAGTAATAATGTTAGGATTGTTTTAAACATATTTTAGGTGGTGGAATAGTTTTACAGTTGGCATTCCTGCTGTAGAACATTGCCAGAATATTTTTAACAGGAAATTTAGAACTATAGCTGTTTTGAAGATCAATGCTTTACCATCGTTTGACCAAATTGGTGTATTATGAACGCATTAGGGTAAAAAGTCCCCTCACCCCCCCAATACTTACCTGAGCCCCATCTCTATCCAGCGATGTCCACGAGTGCCTCGTCAGTCCGGGACTCTCCCTCCTGATTGTCTGAGACACAACAGTGGTGCTATTATCTCCCGCTGCTGTCAATCAAACTCAGTTATCCAATTAGGAGAGAGAAGGGGCGGGGGCCGAAACCACAGCTCCATGTCTGAACAGATACACGGAGCTGCAGCTCAGCTCGGGTGCCCCCATAGCAAGCTGTGGGGGCACTCAACAGGAGGGAGGGACCAGGAACTCCAGCCAGGGACCTGAAAAGAGGAGGATTCAGGCTGCCCTGTGCAAAACCACTGCACAGAGGCAGATAAGTATAAATGTTTGTTATGTTAATAGAAAAAAAAAACTAGACTTTACAATCACTTTAATAATACTTAATGATATTAACTGGTTATTAGTAGTACAACGAAGAGTTCAAAAATTAAAAATGTAACTACACAGATACAGCTTGCTATTGTTCACTGGCACACCAACTGTCTACATACTTGTAAAATGACACTTGCTTAAAAATGTAGAAAAGGTTGCCAACCCCTGATGTAGAGTTTGTAACGATAATACATATGAGGGGAGCCATATTTGCGTGAAAGGTGTGAGTTTGAAAAATCATTCTTGTTGGCCACACAAGTTAGAATCCTTGTTTTATATTCAACACTAGACTGCAGAATGACAACTGGAATCTGATTGCTATGCTAAGTCCCTGGTTGGCATGGGATTTGGAGAAATTTGGAAAGAATCTATAGCTTTAGAAGAAAATTTCACAAATTTGGTGACATGCATTGGAGTCTGTAGAAAGGTGAAATTAAGGTGGTTTTGGTGGTCAAGGGTACATTGGATTGGAATAAGGGTACATTGGATTGGAATAATTAGGACCTGTTCTTGTGCCTAAAGGCAGTCTCTCATTAGCCCCACAATTTAACCCGTTTGTGGGTGTTTTTGTTTAAAGTGATTTTAAAGCTTTGGGTTCTTATTTGGATTAAAATAATTCTCATGTCATACTTGTGTGCTCTGTGCAATGATTTTGATCCTCTTCTTCTGGGCTCCCCTGCCGACGCTCCTGGCTCCTTCTCTTTGGTAAATGCCCCCATAGAAAACTACTTTCTATGGGGGCACTCGTACAGGATCGCTCCCAAGCCACCTTGTCTGTGCCCATTGACTGCACCCACTCCTTTGTCACAGAATTTGATTGCCAAGAGTGGGAGGCAATGGCTCCTGCTGCCATCAATCTGCCCAGTGAGTAGGGAGAAAGATAAGAGAGCTGCTGGGCTCAGGTAGGTATAAGGAAGGACTGGGGGGGGGGGGGGGGGGTCATGCAGCACAGAATGTTTTTTTTTACCTAAATGCATAGAATGTGATAATTAAAAAACCCTAAGGCCCAATACACGCTATTAGATTTTCTGCAGATTTTTGTCTTCAGATTTCCCAAAACCATATAATATGATGTCAAACTTTAAGAGTTTCAATTTGTATGCAGTCAAGGCTCAGTCAAACTTTGGCCGATGGTGCATACACACGGTCTGATTTTTCAACAACATTGTCCGATCGGACAGAATCCATGAAAAAGTCAGACCGTGTGTATGGGGCTTAAGAGTTTCAATTTGTATGCAGTCAAGGCAGGCCCTTGCACTACATGTTTTGGTAACTCTGAAGACAAAAATCTGGAGAAAAGCGAATAGTGTGTATGGGGTCTTATGCCCCGTACACGCGGTCAGACTTTCCGACAACAAAACCGTGGAATTTTGTTTGAAGGTTGTTGGCTCCAACTTGTCTTGCATACACACGGTCACACAGATGTTGGCCAACAATTACGAGCGTAGTGACATACAAGACGTACGCCGAGCCGATAAAAAGGAAGTTCAATAGTCATGTGATATCTCCATTACAAACGCTAGTTTTACAAGACCGAGTGCTTCCGGCTCATACTTGATTCCGAGCATGCGTGGACTTTTGTGCGACGGACTTGTGTACACACGATCGGAAAATCCGACAACAAAAATCTGTTGGTGGAAAATTTGAGAACCTGCTAGCCAACATTTGTTGGCAGAAATTCCCGCAACAAATGTTTGATGGAGCATACACACGGTCGGACTTTCCGCCAACAAGCTCACATCAACATTTGTTGTCGAAAAAAATTATTGTGTGTACGGGGCATTAGACTTTAAAACCATTTTAAGGCCCCTTTCAGATGAACCTTCTATCTGGCTGTTTTTTATATGGATCTGGACAAAACACAATGAATCCCTATAGGTGGGAGGATGAAACTTGATATGTGTCCACTTACATTCACTCACATCTGAATATGCTTAGGTCTGCAAACTCAATCAGAGGTTTGCATCCTCTTCTGTTTTTGTGGACCCGAATGCGCCAGATCAGATGAATACTGATTTGAAGTGACGCACATCTGACCATATCCGCCCTCCCATAGAGAGTGCATGGGTCCATATTTCCTCCCTCACAAGAGGGAAAAAAAAAATAGCATGGACACGTAAGTCAGAAAAGTGACATCCGTCCCATTTAGCTCCATCTCAGCAGGGGATCAGTTTATAGATCCCCTGCTGACATGGAATGGAGAACGCCCAGGTGAAAGGGCCCTTATAGGAAGCTGCAGAAGTACTTGTACTCAACCTTAGAAATCACTTCCCCAGCAGATGTGTGGGCTCTCTCTTGTGCTTATGGGGGAGAGGCCATTTTTGCATCAATCTATTTTATGTGCAGTTGTTATTTTGGATTAAATTTCAACTGCAGGATCTGAACTTTGTAAAACAATGCTTTTTCTTCCTAAGAGTGCATGACAAGAAAAACAGACAAAGGTTAACAGCGGTTCATCTGGCACACGTGTTCTTGAGTTGTGTTTTGCCTGGAGATCTCTTTAAGTGAGGTGTCTGCTCATGCCATTCCACTTACACCAGCTGCAGGTTTGTTGATGTGTCTGTATATGTTTACTAATGGCAGAGCTGATGTGAAAGGTTTGTTGTGCAGAGGAAATGACATGGTGGCATCTACAGCTGCCCTCTTTAGAGATGAAAGACTGTTGGAGTGGCTGACATTATAGAGGGCTGATGGTAGTCCCCGAGCAGCCATAAAACCAGCTGAGAAGCTCTCCGGGGGATTTATTGGGAGGAATTCCCTTACAAATAACCTGATAGCAGAGAAGCAAGGATTCCACAATAATTCAAACAC